>CAKNWW010344830.1:866-13267 GCA_932074435.1 Andricus kollari
CTTTCAGCTGAATGGATTCAGGAAAATAAAGTTGTATGGAGGAGAAGTGTCGAATGTTAGACCTCCCCAGCCGCTTAACAATCGCCCAATTAAGACGGTGTACGCTAATGAATGGCTTGAACCATAATTTTCGGTAACCCGCTGCGCTCGGGAAAGGTTTTCTGCAGTTTTCCACTCCCCTGGCTAAAAGTCTAAGCAAATGCGAGCGCCTCTAATGAAAATCCGGCTGCAGACGGTAGGGGGTAGATACTATGGGTACGGGGTTTTTATGTACAAATGGCTAATAAGAATGTAAATGTAAGTAATAAAGTAAAATTAAGCCTTAAGTTGCATGAATAATTATTTTCTTTGAGTTATTTCAAGTATATTCTCCCGTTACTGCAAATACAGGTATAAATCATTACTAATTTTTCTTCCTCTCCGACAAAATTTCCTATTCATTCCACAGGTTTCTTCCGGGTAGCAACATGTTTCCCGGTCCACTTCCTGAATCAAAATTAGAAAAATTGAACTAAGTATTAATTTTTAAATTTCTTGAAACAATAAGAGGCCCTAGTCCATAAATAAAGCAGTACAAAGGTTATATCGTGAAACTCGTAACAGGCTTCGTCACCTTAGAATGAAAAAAACACAATTATTTACACACTTAATCTACTTCACATTCGTGTATTCACGTTAAATAAACAGTTGCAAAATTACGAAATTTGATTAAACACAACAGCACACATGACACAGAAGCTTTATCTAATTTGATTACGTTTTATTCGACGGGCTTCAAAAGCAGACACTGATTGACAAAAGTATTCATAATTGTAAAAATTGCAAAGAAGCTGTCCTTAAAATGAAACAAGTAAATCTTTCAAGACTGAAAAATTAATAAATCTTCAAGCGAAAATCACATTTATTCCTTTCAAATCGAAAGCTATAAAAAAATAGACAATTTTCATTTAAAAGTTTTCGTTCTTAAAAAATGTAACTTTGAAGCATGAGAAACTCAAATTCTTTCAAATTGTTCCAAATGTTCCTAGTACTAAAAATGGAATAATTTTGAATTTCAAGTTTTTAGAATTTGAAATTAAATGCACGTGAAAATATAATAATTCTGAACAAGCACTATACACATTGTACATTACAATTTTTTTAATGGTTTGACTTGAACCAATAAAGATTCAGAGATTTAAAAATTTATAAGCTTTCAAAACTATTAGAGCTTTTTTATTTTTATCTTCTTATACATACTCAAAATGCAGTGCACATTTCGGTAAAATTAATGTGTGTAATATATTAAATGCAGTTTGAATCGATTCGATTTCCTAACATTTCAAGTAAACATATGAATTTTTCAACAAGGTCGATTAATTTGCTACCCAACGTACGATTTTTAACACAATACATGAATGCTTAACCAGATAGTTGAATTTTCAACTAAAAAATATCAATTTTAAACCAAAATCAAAAAAGGTAATATTTTAGATGAAAAAAAATTAATTTAAAACAAGAAATTTTAACCAGGGTAATAAAATTTAACTAAAATGATGAATCTTCAACTGCAATAGGTGAATTTTAAACCATAAAGATGAATTTTTAACTAAAAGTTTATCTTTGAACCAATTAGTTTTATTTTCAACCAAAAACATGAATTTTCAAACAAGAAGATTAATTTTCTACTAGAACAAATGATTATTTAACAAAATATATGAATTTTAAGGTAAAAGAGATCAATTTTCAACTAAAAATGGAATAGCTCAATTTTCAATTTAAAAAATTAATTTTCAACTAAGCTGATGAATTTTCAACTCAGGTAATGAACCTTCAACTGGAATTATTACATCGAAAGAAAAAATATTTTAAACTAAAATGATAAATCTTTAACAATAAGAGTTGAGTTTTTAACCGAAACAATGAATTTTCGACCAAGTAGATTAATTTCTACCAAAAAGACGAATTTTCAGCAAACTACATAAATTCTCCATTAGATGATATAAATGTTCACCCACAAATTAATTAGTTTAATAATCAGTTTAAAAAATTCATTTTCAACCAAACAGATGAATGTTCAACTGAAATGATAAATCTTTATCATGTATAGTTGAATTTCAAATCAAAAAGATAAATTTCCGACGAAAAGCGTGAATTTTTAGAATAATTAAATTTTCAACCAAAAATTGAATAGTTACATTTTTAGTTGAAAAAGAGATGAATTTTTAGTTATATTAAATGAATATTCAACTGGAATAGTTATATTTTCAGTAAAAAAATAGTTTACAACCAAACAAAAAGGAATTATCAATAAAATAGTTTGAGATTTCACTGGAAGAGTTAAATCTTGTACCATTCTTATCTTTATATTGAAATAATAAAAAGGTCATATTACTAGAAAGTTGCAGGTTTTTCTAAAATTTTCCACTTTTTGTCTACTTCTCAATTAAAGTTAGTGATAAATTAATTCAACCTAAGAAACAAGATTGTTTCAGCAATTTATTATTGTTAAAAGTAATTTTCTCTTAGAAAATAATTTAACAAAAATTAAATTTAACAAAAATAATATTAACCATTTATTATCACTTATAACAATATTCTTGTAGGATAATATTGGAAACTTGCAGTTTTTTCTGAAATATTCAACTTTTTGTCCAGATTTCACTAAAAAGCATGGTTTAATCAAATTCAAGATAATGAAAAATAATTCTTTAAACTAGTTTTTCTTTCACATTTAGCTTAGGAACGAACAATAGGTTTTATTATAATAATTAATTTAAGAAAAAGTGCTTTGAGAAACTACTTCAAGGAACATTTCTATTTAATATGATCCACATAGAAAATTTAAAGAATATTTCAAATATCTGTTTTATTTCAGAAAAAAAAAAACTATAAACAGGAAAGAGATTGTTTAAAAAATTATTCTGCTTAATGTTGACGTAATATTTGTTTATAAATAAAAAGGCAAAACAAAGTGAAAAATTTCAGAAAAAACCGAAATTTTTCAGCAATGATCCAAGATATATAATTATAACCAATAATAAATTGTAGAAACAATTGTGTTTGATAAATTGCATTAATTTTCACCTCAAAGTGAAAAGTGGTCAAAAGTTTCAAAATTTCAGAACAAGCCGTCACTTTCTAGCGTTGTTCATAGAGAATATTGTTTAAAATAATAAGAAATTGTTTAGAAAATTATTGCTGTTGACTTAAATAAATATCACCTCACTCTAATTGAAAAATTGACAAAAATTGGAACATTTTGTAAAAAAACTGCAACTTTCTAGCATTATTCTAAGAGAATATTATTATAAATAGTAATAAAGTTGAAAATAAGTTTGAAAATTTTGAACAAACCGCGACTTTTTATTTCTCACAAAACCCAATTTTTCACTTATGGGGGTTTTTTGGGACCCTATCAAACGGACTTCATGAGGGTAATATTTTAAAACTAATTATTTATTTTTATTCTATAGATCATTGTTAAGAAAAGAGTTGAGTTTTAACTCGCTTCACCTAAAATTGACGATTCTGAATAAAATTTACAAAATCCTTTTTTTTTTCTTATGGGAAATACGTGTTCATGAACCTTGCGAAATCTGTAAATATCGTTAAAAAAAGCATTTATTTTCTTGTGGATTCAAAGAAATTTGGAGGCATTCAAAACTTTTAAATCAGAATCCTAGAGAAAAGGTAAAAATTATAAACAGATATATCATAGTGGCTCGTACAAACACATTATTACAGCTTTTTATTTGCTGATGCGTAGGAGATAATTCATATCTAAAAGTCCCATGTTTTCAATGAAAACAATTATCTCAAAACCTACAGAATAAAAGCAGAATTATTTATTCACGAAGTCTTGTACAGTCAAATATTAATAAATTTCAAATAGTTATAGCTTAAAAATCTGCAATGACAGTTTTTTAATGTTTATAGAACTAACATTTGCAGTTAATGAATGATACATTTTTAAATTTTAAATGTCTCAAATTTAAATGATCTAATTACGAAGTGAAAATTGTACAAATTCAAAGGCTTTGAATATGAGATTATGTAAGCATAAAAAATAGTAACTTGTTATTTAAAAGTGCACGACGTATGACTAGCAAGACACTACAGGTAGTAGTAAAAAATGGATTTTTTTTAAAGTAAAGGAGCCTAAAAATGTCAATTGGTGCACAAAAAAGCCCAGAAAAAGCGAAAAATTTTGAGCTATGAAAATGCTGAATTTGATTGTAGAAGTGCTAGCTTTATTTATTGATATGCAGAATCTTCATTCTCTACTTTTCAACGGATTTCTGTTTTTAATTTTCCAAATTTTTTACTGTTTTACATTTTCCTAGTTCTCCATAGAAAACTGCGATTATTCAAGGAAGCATGGATTTTTTAAAAATATATTGCTTAAAAGGCTGTGAATAAATGATGGGTCGTCATACGAGGAAATATCATAAAAGTCCAAAGTTTTATCTTATGTTAAAGATTACTTCAACATTTTTAAAAATAAATCAGTTATGGTAATTGCCTTTCAAATTGTTATTCACTTTTTTTAATTTGTAAAGTGGGGCGAAAAATGTTTTCCTTTATTGAAACGTTTAGAAGTTCGAGGGCAAGATTGAAAAATACTTTTCACTTTATTCAGTCAATAAGTGAAAAATATGTTTAAGTTGTAAATAGGCCAAGTCATGCATCCCGGATCATGATACGTTATTTACAAGTTATTGCTCAAAACTAGAACAATAAGAAATGTTTTCACAACTAATCTATTTTGGCTTACTTTATTTACAATACAAATAATTTCTTTAATAAATTAATTTAAAAAGTTTAAAAACTTAAAAATGATTCAATAATTTATAAAAAATTCAAAGAAATTGTAAATGATAAAACCAAAAACATCAGTTTTTGACAATATCAATACAGATCAATACATGTATATCAATACACACGCTTATTCAGCATCTTTTTTACGTAAGGCGTGTAATGTATACCTTGATTAGAGTGGACGATGATATACAAAAGAAAAACACAATTTTCCACAAGCGTCCGAAAAAAATGTGACTTTCGAAAACACTGTTTACGTCGGAAAGCGTGTCATTTCATGCAGATTGCCATTAAACTCTGACGATAAAAATAAGGCATTATGGCCGAATTTTACTTAAAAGAAAAACAATTTCACACGATTTATATTTTTCTTTAAAAACAAATGTCAGCTTAGCCCCACTCTCCCTTAATTGAGTTTAATTTAGTTATTTTATTTTATTTAGTATAATATGAATTTCATTCATATATGAAATAGTTTCTTTCGATTTGAAAAAAAAATCAAAGAAATTAGTAAAAGCAGGCGTCATGTTCCTACAAAAAAGGGTTTCGTAGTCTATGATATTGTGAATAAAGTGAATCAAATCATTTTTCCGGAACTTTTACTGTGACAAATTTTGGGACTTAAGTCCTTTTAGAATTCCAAACTTTTGCGCTTATACCCTTTTGCGATGGGTTTGCCTGGAGAAAAGTAGGACGATCGGGCTTTTATGATGTGTTCAGAGTAAAATATTATTAAATTTTAAATAGTAGTATTTTTAGAATCTTGAATTTCAATTATTTGAAGTTAAAAAAATTTACATCAGCTTTCAATTTGAGATTATTTAAGCATTAAAAATAGTGAGTTATCATTTTAAAATGTACGAGGTAAGAGGAGTCTTTCATGAAGAATGTGAAGGTTATAGTCAATGTAAGTTTTTCCGCAAGGGGGGTAGGATGGTGGGGGTTCCGCTACTCAAGAACCTAGTGAGCTCCATTTATGTTATCATTAAATTTTAACTGCGACGAACTTTGAAAACGTTTACAAAACTAAATTGACGACGCAATCACGTACATATTAAACTATAATGAAACCTAATAAGAAAGATAAGAATGTCGGCCTATATATAGTCGTTTTTTCAAGAGCAAATTCTTTCTTCAAGATACTGGCATCCAATTTATAGAATTTACAATTTATTCATCACAACGCTGGATCTTCAAGAGAACCAAGAAAGAAGTAAGCATTAAAATTTATATCTACATATGAAGTTATAATACAGTTTTGTTTATATTATTTTAGATTATGCAGTGTTTCGAAATGAGCCTGCGATACTTGATAGCGACAATTCTTTTCAGACTTATTTTAGGAGAAAGTAAGTGATATTTTTAAAACATTTTTTCAACACATTTCATAATTTTTTATGCAAATAAATATAGATGGATACACATTAGAAATACGATTATATTTTGTTAAATAATGAAAAAGCATTTATTCTTCAAACATGTATTATCCAAATAATGAAATCAATAATGTAGTAGATAATTGGTTCTTATTGGAAGGCTTGACAATTTTTATTCGTTTCTTCCAGGCACATTCAGTTATAAAGATGCTAAAAATTGGGGCAAACATTATCCAAAATGTAATGGGAACCTTCAATCTCCCGTAGCTATGGATGCAAAAACCACAGATGGCGTTTTTTCACCTCTTAATGAAGAATTGAAATTTAAAGATTTTCATACATTACCAAAGAAAATGACCGCTAAGAATACTGGTCGCACAGGTAATAACCATTAATTACTTTAAATCATTAATTTAATTCTCCTTAATTTTATTTTATATATTCTTTTACCTTTTCTATAATACAGTGGAAATTAAAGCTCATTGGTCTGGAGAACTTCCAAGTTTTACTGGCGGACCCCTTAATGGGACTTACGTATTTGAAAAAACCATTTTCCGTTGGGCCCAAAAACCGGTAAGTCTTCCAAAAAACTTTTAAACTCTCTAAATTTAAATTACTTAAATTTCACTAATCTTACTAGTAATATTTTACTACTTGAACGAAAAGAACAAAAAATTGAAAACTTTATTCAGAAAAACGCGGTATTGTAGCATTTTTAACTTAATTCGCACAATGAGAATGCAATATGGTTAGACTTGTAAGTAGGCTACCATTACCTAAGGTCATGATAAATATAATAATTTTTATTTTAACTTCACGAATAAAAAGTGGACGGAGTGGATAAATTATGAGCCTGAGCCTAAAGACATGGTTTCGTAAGTCAAAAATGCTCTCTTGATATTTGTATCGTCGCTAGCACTGACATAGCGAGCGATATTAAATTTAATATAACCTTTTTTGTTCAATAGGGAGGTTATGGAGATGCACTTGTATTTTTATAAAGGAGACTTGAATTCATTTGAGAAAGCTCAATCAAAGGAGGACGGTCTAGCAGTATTTAAAGTGTGGTTTGACGTAAGATATGCAAATTAATTAGTTGAAATGCTTTCTTTCAATAAGTGTTTATTTATTGTTTTTACGAAATTATACACAAACATTGTCTTGCTAAAACTTAAAGTGAGAAAATAAGGACGGGTGGGCTGATTATGTAACTTTTTCATATTCATTTCCACTTCAAGTTTTATAAATTTCACCTTGTTTTTTCTTACTGTTTTGAGTATTAAAATTAAAAAAAAAGTCAACATACGTGAATTGCAAAAAAGTGGATATAGAAGTAAACATAAAAAAGCTACATCATCGCCTCTCCGGGCTGGCCATTTATATTTAAAGATCAGGATTCTAATTCTCTAACATTTTTAATGTAGAATCTTTCATAAATGGAATGATAGGAATTTAAATTAAAATTCTTTAATTGATTATTTTCAGGGCTGCCAGAGCTTAATTTAATTGGGAAAACTGACTCGTTTTGACCGAAAAAGTGACACAAAAGTTACTAATTTCTAAACAGAAAAGTTAACTGCGAATTATTTTCAAATCCATCTGAATTCATTTGAATTTACCTGAAATTGTTTTGAAATCTTGTGAATCAAATTCTTTTGAATTCGTTTTAATTTAAAAAAAAAACAATTTTCATGTGTAACGTGCGTTAGTAAAATGTGACTATTGTGTTTTTGAATTGAGCCGAATTTAAAAGAATTGGATTCTCAAGACTTTGAAAAATTCAAGTTAATTTCAAAAGAATTCAAATGTATCTGCAAAAAATGTTAAAATCAGTAGATTTAACCAAACTTGAAGTGGATTTAAAGGAATTTAAGAAAAGTGAGAGGACTTTCTTGATGATATAACAATTCAAAAATATGCAAACATTCGTGGAATTTAGCAAGTTTGAAATGGGTTAAAACAACTTTAAGGGAATCCAAACAAATTCGATAAAATGCCTAAGAGTTCAAGGGTAGAATTAAATGAGTTTGGATAAATTTAAAAGAATTCAGGATAAATGAATAAGAGTTCAAGGTGAATTGCAAATGAAATTACCAAAAATTTGAAAATCTCTATAAATCTTTAAAACCCTACGAAATTGGAATTATGCTGAGTGAAATTTTTTAAGCGGATCTATCGAAAGTTCACGAAAATTCATTTAAATGTTTTAAAATGCCCTAAAATATTTAAAAAATCTTGGAATTACTTGAAATGATTAAAATCAAGATAATTCAAATCCTTTAAACCTTTTGCAATTTCTTGAAATTTTTCACAGCTTTCAACAAGTTTTTGAAATTTAAAATGCTCATATAATTTTTTATTGAATTTTAAAATTGAATCTTATCAATTCTTTGAAATCCCTTGAATTTATTTAAATCAATTGGAAATCCATTGAAATCTTTTAAGAAATCTGAAGTCCTTTAAATTCTTTAAAATCTTTGGTAATACCGTAAAATATTTGAAATTTGATGAAATTCATCAATTTTTGTGAATAAATTCTATGAAATCCATTGGAATATTATAAGATGCCATGAAATTACAAGAAGTCTGGTGTTTCATGAAATCGTGGCAAATTTATCATAAAACCTTGAGGGCTTTTAAAATCTCTCAAAATCATTGAGATCCTCAGAAATTGTATAAAATCAATTGGAATCTCTCAAAGTATTCTGAAACCTTATAGATCTTCAAAATTCCTTAGATGTTACAAAAATATACTAATATTTTGAAAACATTTTGAAATCCTATTAAAACGCAGGTCCTAAAAAAACTAAGAAAAAGAAACAAAAATTGAATTTGTCTTTACGAATAATCCTGTATTATTGAATCATCCTTGAAATTTCAGGATCCAAGTGCAGGTGAAGAAACCAAACCTTTTTTCGCGGACCTGGAAAAAATTATACATAAGGTTCACTCCATAAATTCAACAGCTCTGATACACCCGTTTCCCTTAGCAACATTATTACTCGCAGGTTCATCAACTCCATCACCATATCAATTTTACAAAGGCTCTTTAGATCATCCACCTTGCTTTGAATCTGTGACTTGGTTCGTACCTTTAATGTCAAGCATTATTTCGGAAAACCTGGTAAGAATATATATTTATTTAAAACATATACGGAAATAAGTTTGACAATTTATTTACCACTACTATTTTATATTCGTACTTTTTCCTTCAGCTAAATGGATTCAGGAAAATAAAGATGGACGGGGGAGAAAAGTCGAATGTTAGACCTCCACAGCCGCTAAACAAACGCCCAATTAAGACGGTGTATGCTATTGAATGGCTTGACAAATAATTTTCGGTAGCTGGCTGCGCTCGGGAGAGGTTTTCTGCAGTTTTCCACTCCCTTGGCTAAAATTCTAAACAAACGCGAGCGCCTCTAATGAAAGTCCGGCTGCAGACGGTAGGGGGTAGATAGTAAGGGTACGGGGGTTTTATGTACAAATGTCTAATAAGAATGTAAATGTAAGTAATAAAATAAAATGAAGTCTTTAGTTTCATCAATAATTATTTTATTTGAGTTATTTCAATTATATTCTCCCGTTATTGCGCATGCAGGTATAAATTATTACTAATATTTCCTCCTCTCCGACAATTTCTAAGATGACATCTAGATCCAGGGTGATATATGCAGTAGAGCGGGCCAAGAAGCTCTTTTTTGTTACTAACCGATTCTAATAGTGGCTTAAAGTTTTATCAGCCCAACAGCTATATAAATTTTAGTTTAATCTGATAATATCTCTTTTTTAGAATAACCACTGAAATTCTACGTCAAAAATTCCTAGTCATTTCACAGGTTTCTTCTGGGAAGCAAAAATGTTTCCCGGTCATTTTCCTGAATAAAAATTTGGAAAAGTCAACTAAGTATTAGTTTTCAAATCTATTCAAACAATAAGAAGCCCTAGTCTATAAATAAAGCAGTACGAAGGTAATATTGTGAAACTCGTAACAGGCTTCGTCACATGAAAATGAAAAAGTAGAATTATTTACACACTTTATCTTAACTTAAACACATGACACAAAAGCTTTATCTAATTTGAATACGTTTTATTCTACGAGCTTCAAAATCAGACACTGATTAAAAAAAGTATTCATAATTGTAAACATTTCAAAGAAGCCGTCCTTAAAATGAAATAAGTAAGTCTTCAAAGCCTAACAAATTAATGAACCTCCAAACCAAAAAATCACTTTTATTCCTTTCAAATCGAAAGCTATAAAAAATGGACAATTTCCATTTAAAAGTTTTCGTTCTTAAAAAATTTAACTTTAGAGCATGAGGAACTCAAACTCTTTCAAATTCTTTCAAATGATCCTAGTACTAAGAATGGAATAATTTTGAATTTAAATTTTGTAGAATTTAAAACTAAATGCACGTGAAAATATAATAATTCTGAAAAAGCACTAAACACATTATACATTACAATTTTTTACTGGTTCGATTTGAAACGAAAAAGATTAAGAGATTTCCAAATTTCTAAGCTTTCAAAACTGAATAAATTCATATTTGAGGACTAGAGGATCCTGAGCGGCATAATTAATTTTAAATCGTAATTTTAATATTATTAGGCCTTCCAACTTTTTACGTGTCCGGAGATGATAACTGTCTTCACACACTATTAGATACAAA
Source organism: Andricus kollari (assembly GCA_932074435.1). NCBI lineage: Eukaryota > Metazoa > Arthropoda > Insecta > Hymenoptera > Cynipidae > Andricus > Andricus kollari. The sequence goes on from CAKNWW010344830.1 coordinate 11,710, forward strand.
TTCCTAACATTTAAAGTAAAAATATTAAATTTTCAACATGATCGATGAATTTTCAACCAAACCGATTAATATTCTACCAAAAGGACGATTTTCTAACACAATTCATGAATGCTCAACCAAATAGTTGAATTTTTAACTGAAGAAGATCAGTTTGCCACGAAAAAAGAAGAAGGTAATATTTCATATTGAAAAATTAATTTTTCACCAAAAAAAAAAGTTCAACCAAAGTAATAAAATTTAACTGAAATGATGAATCTTCAACTGCAATAGGTGAATTTCAAACCAAAAAGATGAATTTTTAACAAAAAGTTTAACTTTGAACCAATTAGTTTAATTTTCAACCAAAAAGATGAATTTTTAAACCAGAAGATTATTTTTCTACCAGAAGAAATGATTTTACAACAAAATGTATACATTTTTATTATAAAAAAGTTTCTTAACGAAATATTTGAATTTTGAACTAAAAGAGATCAATTTTCAACTAAAAATGGAATAGCTCAATTTTCAATTAAAACAATTAATTTTCAACCAAGCTGATGAATTTTCAACCTTATTTTCGAAAAACATTTTCGTTTATTGGAAGGTTTAGAAGTTCGAGGACAAGAATGAAAAACACTTTTAACTTTATTCAGTCAATAAGTGAAAAATATGTTCAACTTGTAAATCGGCCAAGTCATGCATCCGGGATCATGATACGTTATTTACAAGTTATTGCTCAAAACTAGAACAATAAGAAATATTTTTACAACTCATCTATTTGGCTTACTTTATCCAAAACCATTTTTTTCAAAATTTGAAAACACTATGTACGGCTACTCTTAGCAGTCAGAAAGTTGAACAATATATCCTCACGACTTTTTTTCGAGAAGAGTTATCAGAGGCAGATGAATCACCTACTGGTACCAATGACCTTGACCTTGAATACGATTTTCATCCCCAGCTAACACCCATTATTTAAACATTATCGCAAATTTGATCTTCATTCGAACTTGCCATAAACTACATAAAAGTATAATTTTGAACGTAAAATTTCGCACGCTTTTCAAATCTTTGGTCAAAAGTAGTGATTGCTATATAAAAAAATCATTTTGACCTTTAAGTAACATTGAAAAACGCATTCAAGGTCAAGGTTATCCCATAATTTTAAATGCGACCTCGAATTGCCAGGAACACCAAAAACGAATACAAAACTGAATTCACGATCCAATTACGTGCATAATAAACTTCGAGAAAATCTACATTTGTAACTAATACATTAGAAATTGTTGAATTTTAAACGTCTAAATTTTAAATTATGTATTTGGGAGTCAAAAGAACTTACCTATTATAAAAGGTTGTGGGTTTCGAATGATAATTTAAAATTTTATTTCAACATACTTCTGCATCATACAGATCCTATTTATTTCAAAAAATGAGCATTCAGAATATTATTAGGAACATTTTGTTAAGTACTTCTTAGTAAATTAATTTAAAAAACATGAATGAAAACAACGGCTGAATTCTGCGAAATTAAAAAAAATATATGATGAGGGAAACGTTACAAATTCGAAATTTTTTT
>CAKNWW010344852.1:7396-20243 GCA_932074435.1 Andricus kollari
TTAATTTTATTTTAATTTTAAAATATTTAACTTTTAACGTCTTGATATTGTCCTATTTTCTAAATTTTAATCTGAAATTTTTTAATTTCGTGATTCTTTAATTAAAAATAAAATTATTTAATTTTTAGTGCTTCGACTTAAAAATTATACAACTGAACTCCTTTTTCTAATTTAATTGTCCGAAATCGTTCAATATGTATTTTTTATTTCAGACGTTTTCAATTCGAAATTATTATTTATTAATTATTATTTCAAAAATATGTAAAACATATTATTAAAAAATTGGTTTAATAATGGATTTTTGAATTTGCATATTTTATATGTTAGAAAATAAAAATCCAGAGACTGTAATTGATCATACATGCAAAAAAACTGTGGGTTTCGTAAAGAGAGTTTATTTTTTTTTTAACCGGGAGAAATCACGAGTATTTACCGGGAGAAGCGGGAGGAACCCGGAAAACGAAAATTTAAAAACTAGTGGTCACCCTTTTTAAATTTTACAAAATTCCATGAATGTAAGTTTAAATTACCCTGTAAGAATTATCTTCAAAATATAGCTTCAAATGTTTCCGATTTATTATATTTTTAACAATATTGTGTACGAGACAAAAATGAAAATTACGATAACAATTTTAACATACACAAATTATTTATTTAAGAGACTCTATTTTTGACTGAACTTTTTTAGGGCTTCGTAGGAACCCTCCTAATCTCGTGATAACGAGTCAGAGTGCTGAATAATTTCAATACATTCGCATGTACATACATTCGAGTACATAAATGATCAATTTGTTGAGTAAATCAATTTTGATAAACAAATTTTATAAAAAATTACACTTATTTGCAATTTCAGCACCGGAAAAAATTGATCTTTAGTATAATTGCGGAAATTTAATACAAAAGTGTCATCTAGTAACAAAACTTTCACAAAAATGAAGAATTGTTGCTGTTGCAAACAAATTTGATAATCATATACTCAAATTTGACATTTTGAAGCAGAAAAAAAGTATCTTTTGCGGGTTAAAGAAATGTTTTTTCTAAAAACAACATTCTTTCTACGTTTTTTGCATATACAGAACTTTGCAAAAAGTAAAAAAATTAAAATTTGGCCTTAAAGGATCACTGGGGAATTTATTTGGCTTCAATTTTCAATAACCTTCTAAATCAGATAAAATGTGTGACTTTTCGACTGATTTGTCCGCAAAAGCCCAGTTCTGAAGCACGTATGTCCATCTCTGTCTTTGCTTTAAAAAAAACACACACATTTTAATCTACTATTTCAATTCCAAATTTTAAGCTCAATTTGAAATCTTGGCATGTAGGATTGAGAGACGAAATAAAATTGTCTAGGTTATAGTTTTCTTTTTTCTCATATCAGTAATTGAAAAATAAGCAAAATGAGAGGAATGGGAAAATTTTCGTTTTCAGACCCTATGCTGAAAGCTTTTCTTTTAGTTCAATTTCTTTGAAGATAGACCAAATTGAAGCTCTTCGCTTTCAGAATTAAGATAAAATATCAAATTTTATATTTGGTAGTTATGAATGATAAAATTTGCAATTTCCAAGAAAAATAAGCAATAAAAAATCTTTTAACATTCACTTTCTAAATGTCATCCTGCACGTATGAAACCCTTACTTGAGGACTCTTTTTGGTAGGATTTTATTTACATTATTTTATTTATATATTGTATAATTATTATTTCTCTTGCAAACAGAAAGTTTTCTAAATAACCTAATAAGTACGTCTTGATAAATTATCAAACAGATTGGTAAAGTATATTTTAAAGAGAGAAAAACTAGCTAGTTTGATTTCTTTTTCCTTATTAAAGAATAGAAATAAAAGATAAAGAAAGTATCAATTTTCCATCTATCTCAAAATCAAACTAACAAAATTTAGAGTTTCTTCCCTTTACAGGAATTTATTTCTGTAGAATGAAAAAAAAGTGAAAACTTCTAGAGAACAGCATTCCAACAGTTTCAAAAAAGATATTTGTTATGCCTGAGTGTGTTTTACTTTACAATAGTAATAAGCTTATCGAAAAAAGGGACCTTCAATTTATTTTCTCTTTAAAATGACAAAGTTTCAAATACCTTGACATAATTTGTTTGTAAAAAGTGTATAAAAAAATAAATATAAGAGTATGAATGTTTTTTCTTTAAAGCATTAAAGTTCTCAGAACATTTTTTTCAAAGGAACTTATTTCCCTAAAAGCAACCTTGTACCTCATTTGAAAAAATTTCCCCTAAATCTTTACAAATCCCCACAATCTTTAAATTTAAAAACCTTAATTAAATTTAATTACAAAAATTGTAGGTAAAGAAATCCACATTTTAATTATTTGCTCCAAGCTCGAAATAATTGACTAAACTCGTCTTGGGATATGAATAAAGGTCGCCCCTATTTTTGCTAATGTTTCTCAAAAGTTTTGTCCTCAACTCTGTTTTCTTATAGTAATTATATTACAGCAAAACAAAACAAAATAAATAAAGGCACGAAAACCGCGCTTTCTATTACGACTCGTGCAGAAAGAGTTCATTCTTATTATCATTCCCATTCAAATCTGAAAACATAGCCTTTCTAGAGAAAGACGTGCCCGCTCGACAAATCTCCACGGTCTTCTTTAATGATAGTCGAGAAGAATTTCCAACGAGAAAAAAGAGGTCTCTGATAAGGAGAAGAGGCTTTCTTCGTTAATGCGAAACTTATCGTGAGAAGCGACGATATTCTCTGGGTGGCGCTACAAGGCAGCGTCGACGCCGGTATTTTCCAGCGAGTTCACCCCATTAAACATTTTTGCTATCTCGGTGGGATCTGCGGGAGGGTGGAAAGGATGGCTGAGAGAGGGTGGAAACGAGAGGCTGAATAAGGGGGTGAGAGGAAACGGTCGCTCGCTAGCTAGCCGTCGACGCCACCTGTTGCTTTTCCAGCCGAGTCCGCTTTTCTCTTTCTCTCTTTACACCCTTAGATCCATATTTCTCCCTTTCTCTCTCATCCTTTCTCATCCCACTTCTACCCTTCTCAAGCCGACGTTCCTATTCAGGGTGAGACGAGATCTCAAGAGCGAAAGACACGACTCGAGACCACTTACGCACTTTAACTTTTGTTTCAGGGAAACGAATTGTTTTCTTGTACGAGGTCTGTCCGGAAAGTATCCGACATCGTGGTGTATCAGGCTTAAGAGTTAATTCTGGTTCATGCTGATGATATCTTCTTTAAAGTACTCTCCTTTGGAAGACACGACCTTCTTCCAGCGATCCTCCCACTTTCGGAAGCACTCCTTAAAGTCACTTTTTAGAATAGTTAACAGCTGCTTTGTCGCCTTCTGTTTTATTTTCGCTACGTCTTAATACCGTTTTCCTTTTAGAGGATACTTCAACTTGGGAAAGAGCCAGACATTACAGGGAGCCGGGTCTGGATTGTATGGGGCTGTGGAAGTTGTTCAAGGCCGTGTTTCACCAGAAATTACTGAATAAGCTGTGATGAAGGGCAGGTACATCGCAGTGGTGAAAGACCCAGCTACAAATTTTCCACAAATCAGGCTTAACATTTTCTAAACAATATTTCTTGAAATTCCAAAGTCTTCCTTTATCTCTTTCACTCTCAAACAATAATTTTCATTAATTAAGACTCGCACTCTTTCCACATTTTGAAGTGTTTTGGCCGTTACAGGCCCACTAGATCGAGGGTCACTTTCCATGGAAGTACGATTACTTTTATGATGCGCGAACATAAGCGAGAAAAAATAAAATATTTTTTCGCGCCGCCCTAATGCACATTATGCACATACCATCCCTTTCTGGAAAGCACATAAGATTTTGCGACAAGAAAAAGAAACATTTTGATAGTGTCATATCTTTTTTATATCTTTGATTTTAATTATTTAGGTGAGAAGGAGACAAACAATACAGTTTGAAGGTAAATATTTTAATTAGATTTTGAGGAAAAATACATCTGTTCGTGTTGCATCTTCATAGATCTTTAAAAAATGTGAAATATTGTTTGATTTTAATGTTCACGAATCTTGTCATTGTTTTGTAATATCGACAAAAGAGGCCCACTGATTATTGTAAGGAATTTTAGAAAACAAACATTGATCTACTTTGTTGAAATTTAATTTTTTAACTGGAAATTTAACCGTTCCATTTTTTTCAATATTGATCATTTTTAGTTAAAAATTCAACAATTTGATTGCAAATGTATGCATTTGTTCACAAATTTCTACGCTTAAAAATTATATATTGTAGTTAATGTCTAGTAGAAGAAATTAGGTATTATTATTGAGACAGGATTTCTCTTTTTTGGTAGAAAATCAATCTTCTTGATTCAAAATCCTATTAGGTACTTGGTTCAAAGTTAAATTACTTTGTTAAAAATTCATTTTATTAGTCGAGGATCCAGCTCGTTGGTAGAAATTTTAATATTTTGTAGTAAATTCGTTTTTTCTTTGTTGAAAATGAACTTTCTTAACTGAAAATTTAACTATTCCATTTTTTATTAAAAATTGATGGTTCTTAGCTTAAAGTTCAACTATTTGGTAAAAAATGTACTTTTTTGATGAAAATTCATATTTCTGCGTTAAAATTTCAACTTTTTTCTTGAAAAATCATCTTTTTGATCTGGAAATTCAAGCATTTAGTTGTCATTTTTTTCTCTTTCGACTGTAAAATCTGTCGTGGTAGAAATGCAACTCTTTTGTTGATAATTTGTCTTTTTGGTTTGAGAATTCATCTCTTTTGGTAGAAATTTTATCTTCTTTAGTCGAAAATGCAATAGTTTTGTCAAAAATAATCTGTCACGGTTGAAGATTCAACTGTTCTGTGTAAAATTCATCTTTTTTGGTTAAGTTCATCTATTTGTTGATTTAAAATTAAAATCATTTCTGCTTAAAATATCAACTGTTACATTTTTCGTTGAAAATTCATCTTGTTGGTTATGTTCGACTAATTTTGTTTTTAAATTAAAATCATTACTTCGTGAAAATATCAAACATCATGTTCTTTGATGAGAATTATTATTTTTAATTAAAATTTAACCACTTGGTGAACTTCTTGTTTAAAACTTCATTTTTTTGTTGATGATTCATCATTTTAGTTAAAAATTCAATTTTTTTAATAAAAACTCAACTATTTTATTGAAAATTAAATTCTTATGTTGAAAATTCAGCTATTTTTTTTTAATTCATACCTTTTGTCCGACAGTTCAACTGATTAATTAAAAATCCATGTTTTTGAATTGAAAGTTACACTTTTTTGGTACGAAAGTTCTCGGTTGATAATTTAACTGACTTCTTACAAATTCATCTCTTCACTATTTGGTTAAAGATGTAACTATTTTTGGTTGAATTTAATTCTTTTTTGTTTAAAAATTCGTCCATTTGGTTGAAAATTCTTCCTTATAGGTTGTATGTTTATTGTTTTATTTTAGTTCGGCCCGTAAACGCATATAATAAAAAAAAAATTTCAGCCTATAATAGTTTAATTCAATATAGTTATTTGGATTTATTAGATTCTCATCATAATGAGAATGTATTAGTTTCAACAAAAAAAAAATATATATATATAATAAAATATATTATATATATATATATATAAAATATTATATTATATTATACGAGATACGAACGAAATGTTGAGAAGAAAAATTGTTCGTCCTAAAAGATCTTGTAGTTTTCTTTAGTCTATTTTTTTATAAGATTAATAGTTTTTTCATTCGTGAAAAATGTTATTAAAAATAAAAAATTGCCTTTTCCAGAAAAACTATGCGAGATCATTTTTTTTTAATTACGTTTAATTGTTGGTTTAATCATGATAACTCTTTATTTAAAAGATCAATTTGCCGGCCAAGCTACGTAACATTCGACAAAAGTCGAAAAAATAATTTGCTGTCATTAAGAAGACCTACAAAATCGTTTTGAACAATTTTCTCGTAGAGCTCACGGTTTTTCTTTTAAACGCGGAAAATGATATTAATGAATAGAAAATTCAAATTTTTAGCCGAACAACGTCAGATATGTTCTTTTATAAAGATATTTTTGAAACATATTTTTGGAAACACATCAAATCTCAAGTAGAATCACTGCTGTTTGAATTGGTTTCTATCTTCGCCATTTTTTTAACTTAACAATATTTTTTAAACTAATAAATATTTTTTTGAACTTCTACAGCTAATTTTATAAACGAAACTCTGTATCTTTTACTGAAATCATCCGCAGATTCGCCAGTTTACTTTTACATATTTAGCATACGGTCAAACGTAGCAAACAATAACCGAAAAACATTCAAGAATAATTGTTTTCCTAATAAACGCTGATAAAATTCAATAAATCTAGATCATACTTTTGAAGTCTGGGCAGAGATAACGCTGGATCAACAAAAATAATTTTATTTAAGACAACGTTCATAGAATGACGAGGGATTCCTGTTATAACAAAGCAGACAAACATATACTCATAGTTTGAACAAAGTTTCCAGCAAAACAGATAATTGTTGATCCGTTATCTCTGCTGAGGCTTCAATTCTTCCATCATCTATTATCAAATCTCTTCTAAATTTGATGTTTGAAGACAATTTGGAATATCAAAACCCTTCACTCATGTGTTTGGTTTATTTCTTCTTACGATTACCCCTTCGTTAAATCTGTAAAAGTGCATCAACAATCTCTAGAAGAAATGAATAAGTTTTTATATTTACCCTTTAAATTGAGCTCCAGACGAAAAGAACATTTTTTTCGAAGAATTGTTCCCAGAAATCAATAAGTCAGGTAATAGGCCCCGTCAGATAGACAAAATATCCTTTATATCCGGAAGATAATGTTGCAATTCTTTATTTTCCAAGCTAGATCGAGGTTTTGCGTTTTATTCCAAGCTGGGGCCTAGTTTTAGTACCAAGCCTGGCCCTAGCTTGGGCTACAGCAAATATTTCTACACGAAAATTTCTTTTTGCAGAATCAATGCTACCAGTCTCTAGAAAACCACACGGAGAAAAATCGATGGTCAAAGTTAGGAGGTCAAAATTTATAGAGCCACTCCGTTCTTTTAGATGGTCTAAAGAGCCATCCACCCTATATGATGAGCGATTCCACCCTTTATAATGACCAATTCTTCCCTCTGTGATGATCGGTTCGACTCTCTATGACGCTTAAGTCGACCGTTTGAGATGACCAACTCGAAACTCTGAGATGATCGATTTGAACCTCTTGTTTCAACCTTCCAGAGATAGTCACTTTAGCCATCTCCAAGGGCTGTCCTATAGTTGACCCTGCAATATAGTCTGTCTGCACATCTAGATGGCCCAAATGACCTTCCATTTTTCTCCGTACATGTAATCAATCACTTAGGGCATTCGGAGCTATTTATTACAGAGATAGAGCGAGTATTCCTCAGCCTATAACCAACAATCTTATTAAGGATGCCGCAGTCAATTATCTTTTCGTGATAGGAATTTACATGAATCCTTTCAATCAAGATATTTACGCAATATATAATGATTCCGGAGTGCAGATTTTCCTAGCCAGGCGAACTAGGTATCCCTTTGAACATGTAACTCACATACCACACTATTATAAGGATTCATTTGTGCGCCTAACCCCACCATCGCCTGCACGGGTACCACCACGTTCACGTCAGAAATTGAGACTCCAATACCGATTGGGAATACAATGGTAAAAAAGAAAATTATAAAGCACAATATCAAAACATTTAACCGGTGTCTACACACCCAACTTTATTCAAGTTGTTACACACCCACTCTCCAAATCCGAATTATAGAAATTTTACTAATGCAATTAGTAGCATTGTATCTGACTGTTAAATTAGTAATTTAATCAGTTTCTACTAAATGAAATGGTAAGATTTATGTTACTAAATGAATTAGTAAGCGTATTCTACTAGTCTGCTTAGTAGTGCCGACTTACTAATACAATGAGTAGCAATGAATTGCTATGGAAACATAATTTAATAAATTTTTTTAATACTTTCTGCTGGTTTTTGAGTTCTAATTGAGAAACGTTAATGTTTTCATAATTTATATTCTAAGTTTATATAATTATATTAACAATAATTAATAATAATTTTTTCAGTGCGGCCAAAATGTGAACTCGTGAAGTCAGGTAGAATAACAGCTTACTCAGAAATTAAAATATTAAAATTATTATTATTGTATAAAATCTTTGATGTAAAATAAAATGAGATTTTTCTTACAATTTCAATAATTTGTTCAAAGTAAAAAAAATTGGGTTGTCATAAAATCATTGTATCGATGATTTTTAAGTCTTTTTTCATGTTTCAAACTTATCACTTTTGAGTCAGGACTTATAATCATCAGATCCAGTTTCCTAAGCTACAAAAAATATTATTTAACCTAAATTTCAAACAGAATCAAAAACTCTTTTGTCTTCAAAAAAGCCTTTTTTAAACACCGTATTGGTAAACTTCGGGTAAGTTAAAATAAAAGTATCTACATACTTTAAAGTGCGAGAATTTACATTTAGTTTATTTAATTTTTTAAAGTGAAAATTGAACAATTATGTTTAATTGATCGGTTTTTGTTCAGAATTCAAATATTCATCTGTTTGCTTGAAAATTCAACAGCTTGTTTGCAATTGTTTCTCTCCCTTGACGTCTGAAATCATTTTTCAAGTTGAAAATTAAACTCATGTCGAAAAGTAGTTTTTTTTTGTTAAATTCAACTGTTTCTGGTTAAAAATGCATTTTTTTGGTTGGGATAAGAACTACTTGATTTTTCGTTTAGAATTCTTCTTTTTTAGAATACAAATTTAATATTGTGAGTACAAAGTTAAACTCTTTCGTTAAACATTAATTTTTGTTTGTTTAAGATTCATCATTGCAATAAAAAATTTATCTCTTTAGTTGAAAAGTGAACTATTTTTTTGAAAATTCGTTTTTTATTTAACAGAAAATTAATTTTTTTTTAAACTGAAAAAGTAATTATTCCAATGAAATATTCTAACATTGTAGTTAAAAATTCATCTCTTTAGTTGAAGATAATAAAAAATAAAAAATTGATCCATCCAATTTCAGGTTGAAAAATTACCATTTTTAGTTGAAAATTAAACTACGCCAGTCACTGTATCATCATTTTAGTTAAAAATTTATAAGCTTGGTTGAAAATTAATTTTTTTAACGAAAATTGAAACTGAAATATTTGATTTTTATGCTGAAAACTGATATTTTTTGTAAAAAGATATCAGATATTTCGTTAAAAATTCATGTATTTTGTTGAAAAATCGTATTTTTTGGTAGAAAATTAATCTTTTTGTGTAAGAATTTTTTTCATTGTTTGGAAATTCATCTTTTTGGTTAATATTTCAAGTATTCCAGTTAAAAATGTACAATTTTAGTTGAAAATTCAACTTTTTGGTTGAAAATACAACTACTTGGTTGAAAGATAAACTCTTTTGTTAAAAATTCATCTATTTGACTTAAAATTTATCTACTCCAGCTGAAGATTTATCTATTTCAGTAAAAGACTCATCATTTTATTTAAAAATGTATCACTTTGGCCGAAAATTTGTTTGTCTTTTTTTGTAGGAAATTTCTTCGTTGAAAATTAATTTTTTTTTACTGAAAATTAAACTATTTGGTTGAAATTTTGTCTTTTTAGTTGTGAATTCATGTCTTTTCTTAAAGAAACGTATTTTTTGGTAGAAAATTATTTTTTATGTTTCAAAATTAACCTTCTTGTTTGAAACTTTATCTTTCTGGTTTAAAATTTAAGTATTTCAGTTAAGTATTCATCATTTTAGTTGAAATTTCATATTTTAGATCGAAGATAAAAACTACTTGGTTGAAAGTGATTCTTTTGTTAAAAATGCATCCTTTTGGATCAGAATTTATCTATTTCAGTTGAAGATTCATCATTTTATATTAAATTTAGTTGTTTTTGTCTGGAAAATTAATTTATTGCCTGAAAATTTAACTATTCCATTTTTGGTTGAAAACTGATATTTTTTAGTTCAAAATTCAACTATTTGGTTGAGTATTCATGTATTTTGTTTAAAAATCATCTTTTTTGGTAGAAATTAATTCTTTTTGGTTCCAAATTCATCTATTTGGTTAAAAATTCACCCATCTTGTTTAAAATTGAATATTTTTGCTATGAACTTCTGAAATTTGAAACGGTTCAAATTGAATGTTATACAGGACCCACATTAATTTGACCTAAATATGCACTGAGCCTTAAGTATAAGAAGATAAAATGGAAATTTTTTTGAATTATTATTCAAATTGACAGAATAATGTATTTTAATAAAATTCTCTTCATTGTAAAATAATTTTTTAATTTACTTGAAACTACCGTTTAAAATAGTATCCAGCAGTACATTTACCAATTCATTTAGTAGTAGCATTACCAATTCCTTTAGTAGATATAGTTACTAATTCATTTAGTCAGATATGCATAATCATTGAAATAGTAGATTTTTACTTATTACTAGTAAACTAATCGGCACTATTTGAATTAGTAGAAAACTACTACCAATTAGTAGTTTTCTACTAATTCAGATTTAGAGCTTAGGGGACCCGGGTGCTCACCTCCCTTTTTTCAATTTTTTAAATAATTATGCAATTCAAATCATTTTCTTGTCGCTAATTCCGAAAAATCAATATCGAAAGTGAGTGCCAAAGGCACAAAACACTTATAAACACACAAAACCCCCAAAAAATTCACTTGCTGTCCCTGCTACTAGCGGAAAACAGTTGCATTATTAATTCTATTCACACATTTCATGTGAGTGAATCAAATAACTTAAGAAATTAATAATCCATTCAATGATGAATTTTTTATAGTGGATATCGGGGTACCCTAGGTGTGTCCGCGACATATGTATACTTTGAAGATGATTATTTAGCGAAAAAAAACCTAAATAAATTCTAAATACACCACTTGCTTTTTTTTATTTTTACTCTACTCACATGCGAAAATGTACCGTTTTGGGCACGCGGGTACCCGAGTGTGCACTGAAGAACTAATAGTAGATACAAATGTGCATGTATTGTCTAATTACTAATACTTTAATCTGGTTTCAGATAAAATATGATATAATTTGTAATGATACAATTGTACTGAGTCAAAGAAATATATGAGCTTGATGCATCAAAGAGCTTATTCACTCTCTTCTAAAAATAATACCTACTGCCTAAAACAAATAATACTTTAATCAAGAAAAAGTAATGTAAATGAGATAAAATAACCCTGAGGCATGATATTGAGTATTCCAATATCCTGTTGATATTTCCATTGCAACGTGAATGCCACTATGGTTCCTGCCAATTGGAAAAAGAATTAAAAGAAGATTAAATCTAATTAAATTTCAGTGAAAAAGTCAATAAGACGACAGAATTATAAGCTAAAATTTTGAAAGTTTTGACTATGCCAAAATTATCAAAATTTTTATAAAAGGTTTGCATTTTTTAACAATAATTTTGAATTTCTGATTCTTGTTTTATTTTCTTAGTTTAAAACAAAAGCCGAACGAGTAACAAAATATTAGGCTTCAAAGTGAAGAGTTTTATTTAGCAAAATGAACATTTTGAAATATTGAGTTCAACTTTTTGCTAAAACTAAGAAAGTGTTCCTAAAAATTTGTAAAAATCGTATAATAAAGAGTAATTCCGAGATTCGTCATCAACCTGTATTTGTGATAATGTGCTACGTTAGATTCCATAACATAAAAAACTTAATATTTAGATTTAAAGGGTAGGATTTACTCTTAATATTAGGATTTTTCCCAATGTTTGAAATTGTGCTTAAAAAAATGACTTTTTAAAAAACCATTTGAGAACCTCAAATAACATCGATGCTGAGATTTTTATAGTTGGTTTTATTGTATTAAATTTTTGAAATAAATGAAGCTTCCTGAAATCAAAAATGATTCTAAAACTGTTTATGGCTAATATAACAGTTTCAATACGATTGAACTACAATACAATAAAAAAGGCGAATAAATTTGTGTAAAATTCATATTCATATTTTTATAAATTATTTGCTTTTGAAAAATATCGATAACATTCCACTTTTCTCACTGTTACCCTAATAAGAAATTTTTTGCTGAGAACTTCAGCTTTCTATATATCACATTTTATTAAAATTCAAAAACTACTATTACAAATTTCGAGTTTGCCAGAGATCCCAATTCACGAAAGTACGTAGCTTGTTTCATAATTGATGATCGAACTCTAATTGGTATATTCGCCCTAATTTTCCTGAAAACACAGTAAATCGCGAGCTATTATTTTAATTCACAACGGTATTCAAATTCAGAAAGCAATTATTGACTACTATTTTGGGATCAAATTGTTCCAGCCGAAAATCATATATATTTTAGTGTTTCATATGTCTAAAATAAAAATAAATATAAAAAATTATACAAAAATTACAATAAAAATAAAAACTTTTATTTCATTCCATAGGATTTTTTATTTTTGTCCATTTCCACATAAAAGCTCAAATTCAATATTTTATAATGCCATTCCAATGAATCTTTATTTTTTAAAAGTTTTTAAGACTTAAATTCGAGCAAAAAATGGATTACAAGAACAACTGAATAACTCAAAGTTAAATTTTTTTAAGATTTCAGATGTGTCAAAGAAGTTTAGAAATTAAAAATAAAAGTTTTTATTTTACAAGACTTTACAAAATACTAGGAAATATTCAACCCAGTTTAAAAGATATTAAGGTTTTTCAGAAGTTTGGAAGAAGTGAAAAACCATTTTATAAATTTTCGGAAATCTTTTCAAGCTTAAAAATATTTTTAATCTCTTTAAAACATCTAAAATTCCTAAACATCTCTTAAATTTACTCGAATTTTTCCTAAAATTTGTAGAAAATT
>CAKNWW010344855.1:442-12050 GCA_932074435.1 Andricus kollari
AAATGCACAAATTTTGAATAAAATAATTAAATTTAAAAAATAAAAGGGTCAACTTTCAACCAAATAGTTACATTTTAAAATAAAAAAGATAAACTTTTAACCGAAAATGCAATACTTCAATTTTCAGATAAAGAAGTAAAATTGTAAATCTATACCGCTTTTTTAGCAACATAGTTACAACATGAAACCTAATTTATGAAATGTTGAATTAAATAATTCATCTTTGACTGGAATAGTAGAATTTTAAATTAAAAAGATGAATTTTCAACCAAAAATGGAGTAAATAAATGTCAGAAATTTGAGGTGTCACGGTGAGAGGGGACTCATTCTAAATGTAGTTACTACTTTTCTTGTTGGGATAGAGAAAAAATTTTCAATATAGCAGTCGGTACACTGACTATACACGGGCAATTTTAAACATTGTCTTACATAGATAAATAATACAAATAGCGTACCTCTTAAAGAATTGATGGCTTCCTCATACACTCTCTTTGACTGCAGGAAATCAGCTAATTTGTCAGGAGTTTTACAAGAATCCTAAATAAACAAATTTTCCAAATAAAAATTGATACTTATTGTACATTTTATTAACAAATAGTCTACACTTTGTAGGCAGCTTATATATTTTAAAACATATTTTAAATTGATGCAGGCCTGGCGAGAGAGCGGGTTAACGGGCAGATTCTATCCGGGCCCGGAGTTTAAATGAGCCTGAATTATAAATTTTCAAAATTACATATATGGGCCCGTCAATCCCACCCCCCGGGCCCGGGGTTTCCTCTCGACGGGCCTGATGGGACGCATCCGGATTCGGAACTCTGAAAACTCCGAAGCGCAAGAACTCTCATAATTCCTCAAATAAAATCTAAAAACTGGGTCCTTTTCTTTAAGGCTTGCACATGCTCATACGTTTAATAATGATAATTAAAACACACTTACCCTAAGGAAATCTGATGTACTTATAGATTCACGTAACAATAAAAACGGTCACTTTTTAAAATTCACGTCGTAATGCGTTATCTCCTGCCACGAAAGTTGGAATGAAAATGGAAAAGTACGCCGAAACGACGCTGCACTGCCTGCTGCCCCTACCCCCACCCCACACCACTGCGCGTCTAACACACTGCACTCCCGTTGGAGTCACCACACGCTCCCGTTGGAGTGATACGCATGGTCACTCCTCTTTGGGGTCAACAGAGTGACTGCAAGAGTTGGAGTCGACCGATTTTGACTGTAATTTGGAGCGAAAATGTGACTCCAACGGAGGGAGTGAAGCTTTTGACTCCAAAGGACAGACATCATGACTCCAACGGAGTTATATAGCAGTCGCTCCAGAGTTGGAGTTACATTTTCGCTCCAAGAAATTTAGAGAGATACGTTTTTGCAGCAATCATTTATGCAGTTATTATATTTCAAAACAATGCACACATGCTATCTTATGTAAATTTCAAATTTCTATCGTTAAATTGGGTAAAATTATGTAAAATTTACAATTAATATTGACTGAAAACTGAACGACATGCATGCTTCACTTCAAAGGTGAATATATGCGATGAAACTAAATCTACGACTTTCAAATGATAATTGTTTGAATGTTCAGAAATTTTCGCGTCATAATAATAATCTATGAAATCTTGCGCATTCAAGTAATCCCGAAATATAGAAAATTCTTTCTTAATGTTGGTCCAAAGAAAATCGAGTGCAAATCTTATTCTTCGAATCTGGACCAAGAACATGAATAAATACTGCATGATGACTGAGTAATCATAAAAATACTTATTTTTGAAATAGAAATATCTGTGAAACTGAAAATACAACATTTGTCGGCTATCAGATGCAACGTCACATTCCAAACCAGGGAGCTACATTTTATGTTTCAAAAATACAAAGATTAATTTTTTTATTTCAAACATTTTTGCTGAAATAAAATTAGATAATTTAGACATTCTTTCCCAATTAATAATTAAAATCGAATAACTCTGAATAATATGGTTATAACTAAAATATAATGGTTATAATTTTACAATTCAAAAAGCAGTACAAATGGGGCATTATTTCATAAGTTCTCCGATCAGACTCAAATTTTCGCAAAGTGTAGTCCTATTTGAAGCTAAGTTATGGAAAAAATACTTTTGCCATAAGACCATCGCCTCCAGAGATTTGTAACTTTTTAAATATAAATAATTTTAAAAAATTGTTTTTTTTTCCAAACCATTAAAAAAATAAAGAGAGTTTAGCCAGCAGCTGACATGCCTCCAACTAGTGGCCGACGGACCAATAACCAGCGGTTAACGAGACGGTTTGGCGAGTCGATATTTTTATCTTAAATTTCATGTTCATGAGGTCGCTAATTACGAAAATAAACTTTAAAAATATGAAAAATCAATATTCAAAATGGCGGACTTTTTTATTGAAAATTAGTGTTTTTGGCTAAAATCAGTAATGGAGGGGTTTTTGAGGTCGCTGATCACGAAAATGAGTTTGAAAAATCAGAATTCAAAATAGCTTCCTATAGATTTTTTACGCGCGCTAACAAGGCCCGAACGCAGACCCGCGTTCGGGCCTAGTCAGCGCGCGAGCGACTTTACTTCATGTCTTCTTGTAGAACAAACGGGAGGAAGAAGTGAAAGCCCCGATCACGCGATTTGCTTTCTTATACTTTTTCGCACATGAAGCACTTGATGGCTGCGCCGGATCTCGCCAGATCAGAACTTAATCCTTAATGTTTTTATGTATCGTATGTAAAAACAATAATTCGAAGCAGTCTACTTCACGGAGCATTCGACTCAACTTAAAACAAGGAATAGTTTCTTTTAAGCATACGTAAATTTTGTACATATAACCAGGATCACCCTCCATTTCGCAGATTTATTTCCCAGCACTTATTAACTCATATATACGTATTCACTTCAGGCGCACGAAAGTTGATATAGGTTCGAGTCATACGCGTTCCTCGACAAGGTGAACTTTGACTGTGCACCTTTCATCGAATATTAATTCAAACTATCTGCCATTCTGTACTCAAGTGCACTAACACCGTCTATACACAATTTCGTAGTAGTTGACCTTGAATGGTCACTTTCGATTTTTAGGGTTTTGTCCAGGAATTTTGGATTATGACCCACTGTGCAGCGTTCAAATTGGAAACCAGACTGTCTGGTCTAGGTCCAGCCACGTGACGTTGGAAAGAGAAAAGTATGTTACCTACATTATTTCTGCGACCAGACGCGGGGTGCATTTGCGCCCCCTACGAAACGCTGGAAAGAGGAAGATATGTGAACTTCACACACCTACACTTCACTTATATTTAACAAATTTTACTATTCAAAATTGTAAGGAACATCTTAACACGGCTTATTTACGTTGTAATATTCACTCAATTCCACAGAAAGTGCGTTCAGAGGGAGATTTAACAATTTGCTTTTTTTCGTGAATAAATTACAAAATAAAACTAAAAGTTTTACCTTCGAAACATGTAAAAACGTGAACCTAAATTAACACAATTTTTAAATATATAACATAAAAGCATTACTCTCATTATTTTGTAAAAGTATATTCAAATAAGACAGGCCCGCAAAAAAGTGCCATTCGGGAGAGATCAGAGTATAGTATTTATATGTATTTTGGGGCGCTGAATACGAATCTGCCATTATTTTTTCTCAAGCACGTCAGGGTTTCCCCCCAAAGGCGGAAAATTTCCTAGAAAACCAGCTTTTTCGGGTATGAAATTGCAAGTGGTATTAAAATCATCCGGAAACAGGTCAGCATAATACATCCATGTATTTTGGTGCGCTGCATATGAATCTGATATTAGTTTCCACCCAGCTCCCCAGCATTTTCCCTAGACGCAGAAAATTCCCTAGAAAATCAGCGTTGTTGGGTATGAAATAATGTTTAGTATTAAAATCGTCTGGAAGTAGGTCAAAGCATGATGTTTTCATGAAAATGAGCTTTGTCGGGTATGAAATAACCCGTGGTTTTGAAATCATGTGGAAATGGATCAGGTAAGATAGAAATCGTTCGGAAACTGGTCAGGCATGATATCCTTATGTGTTTTGGTGCGCTGAATACGAATCTGCAACTAGGTTCCCCGAGCACCTCAGGGGTTTTACCCAGACGCGGAAATTTCACAAGAAAATCAGCTTTATCGGGTATGAAATAACCCGTGGTTTTGAAATCATGTGGAAACGGATCAGGTAAGATAAATAGAAGTATTTCAGTTCGCTGAATACAAATATGACATTAATTTTCCCCCAGTATGTCAGGGTTTGTACATAGAAACACGAGAGCTTGCATGAAAAAATGCATGGATGTAAAGGAAGCTTGAGTAGTATGCCAGGACACAAATGTGTGGCGACAAATAGTTTGTAAACAGAGTGACAATCGAGTGAATGACGCCTGAAACAAAGACCTGGGCTATTAATGGGCCCAAGTAGGGAAACACACATAACAATTTTGTGAGGCTCTTCACTTGGGGTGACTGATAGAGAGTTTGATCAGCAACCTGGGTCAGAGCAGTGTTGCGGAAAGAATGTGTCATTTAAATAAATGACACGAGAATTCTAAATCAACCTAAAAAAATCTATACCGCCTACCTCACATTACTCCTTTCCTCACCGAGCAAGTCACGCCTACCCCGAAAGGGAAATGGTTTAACGGTACAATAATAAATAATATAATATTTTTGGGGGCGCCTTATTTGCATGTCTTGTAGGGCACCAAATAAGGGGTGTGGGAGGAAGCGCCAGGGTTTCCTATATTTGTGACCTTGTGCTACTGTGTTGTACTTAAGAAAATAAAATTATTTCAAAGAATAATAAAAGCATACTAATTCCATCAGTAACGCATTCCATTAAGAGAACTGTTTCGAACATGCCTCAATGCAAAAGAGATTGATGTTCCAACATCCACACTGTTAGAAATTTCTATAGCGATTTTACTATAAATGTATTGGAAGCAATATGCATATACGTGTTGTAAATTTAATATACCATCTCTTGTAGAATTACTATACATGTATAGTAAAACACAGTGCGTGAAAGTTGAAAGTTCTTCGATGCACCCAAATCTGGTCAAATATTTAAAACTAAAGTGATAAACTAACATTCATCGATTAAATTCTTATTTATAATCAAAGTGCAACGTACGGGTGAAATTTTCTTCAAAATTCACTGTAAATGTCAAAATTTTAACGTGAGTACCGATTTTTTTAGGTTAGGTGTCTTAATAATTCGCTTAATTGAACTTTTCCACTTAAACCCCAGTTGGATTTATGTTTAACTAGAAAAAAATATTATACTTTATCATTTAGAATGGAAAATTACTGCCATAATTATTTTTAATTTATTGAAAGTGAAATTACCTGACTTTTCTAAAAGTTGATCAATATACATGTATATGAAATTTACTATACAGTCTCTTAATTGATATTTCATAGACCGAGTTTTTAGATTTACTATACAAATGTATAGTAAATCTATAGTAAAATTGCAAACATTTTTAACAGTGCACTCAACAAAACCGTAGCATTCACAAGGATCTGAATGTACTTCGAGCGGTTTTAGAAAATTGTTGTCCATCTGCTACTTAGGAAGATCGAAAAATTGTCGAAGTAATCAAAACGCTTGACCCTACTGATATTTTTATAAATGAAATAATCCAAGAGATGATGTTATTGCGTCCCTGAACAGCAATACCTCGAGTAACACCGATCTTAATTTAATTGGAGGTGTTTTATACCTTTTTCCATCCCCTGCGCAGGGAGAACAAAGAATTTTCTGCGATAATCAAAGTCTTTCGACAAAATGATTTTTTTATCAACTTAGTTACCTAAGCTAAGCACTAATGTTATAACATCCCCGTGCAATCAATCTTGCTGTGGCACCGATCCAAACTTAATTTGAGGGGTGTTAGACATTTTTCCATCCTCTGCTTACTGTGACAGAAGAATTTCTATAATGTTTTCATCAACCTAATGACCTTGTGGATGAAATTTCAACATCCTCAGAAAAGTTACTATATGCAGTAAGACCGATCTGAATTTGCCTCGAGTGGTGTTAAGAAATTTTTGTCCATCTACTACTGATGGAGATTGAAAAATGTCTTGAGTTATCAAAGTCCTTAACCCCAATTATATTCTTATAATCTCAATAACCCGAAGGATGATGATATAATGTCCCTAAAAAAGCACCACCTTCAGTGAGACCGATCTGAATTTCTTTTTTCAGGTGTTAGACATTTTTCTTCATGTCCAACTAAGCATGGTTGAGCAATTTCAACAGCGATGAAAGTTTTTGGCTCTACTGATTTTTTCATCACCTTTACTAACAAAAATAAATAAATTTTATTAAATATTGTATGTTGCTTGATACTATTTTTAGGAATGTCTTTACTGATTTTATCAATATTTACATAAACCCATTTTTGCCCTACTACGCGGAAGCTCAATTGTACTTGGCAGATTTTTTGCATCAAAAACGTTGTTGGTGGTCAGAATGTACAACTTTACAGATACATTTTATTCGTAACGTTTTTTAGCATTAGGAAATATGCTTGAAACTCCCACCATGTGGGAAGGCATGCCCGGTATTGTCAAGCAGCTACTTGGCATTTTTTGGTTTTCGGGCATGATGCTCGGGGGAGGCCTGTTCGATATAGCCTGAACCCGAAGTAGTTAATATATTCTATACTTTAGGAAGTCATGCACTCGGTGACATGAACCCACGTGCCCTTAGGCTTGGCTGTAGCTGTCTCAGTGGCAGGACTAGCCGGGAGGGTTCATTATTTTGTTGGCAGGGATAGCCTGTGTAGCTTCCGATTTTAGGAATTTGAATTTCACTATTAGAAAGGAATATCCAGGGAAGCCCAAATCGAGTAGGAAGGCATGACTGGCCACGAATAGTTTCTGTCGAAGGTGATGCCCTGGGGTTAAATGGGATGGAGAGCCTTATCCTGGTGAGGCCTGACTGCTGTAGGCTTTTCGCGTCTCGAAAATTTGTAGGAATCTTGAGCTTCTACTAAAAACGTAATTCAACGCTTATAAATTTGGACCTCCCTCATTTGCACCCTACCGTATTAACATAAACGTGCATAGCTGTCCAAGTTCTCAGATGACCATCTGCGCACGTTAGAACACAGACGTGCATAGTTGGGCACGTGCAAAGATGCTAAGTGCAAAGTTTTCCGGTACTCATCTTACCGAATGATAACAGCATGTATTTTTCTGATGTGATTATAGAAAATCCTGTGAGATTTGAGGAATTTTCTGTATGATTTGTCTACGTGCAAAAGCTATGTTATCACTTTTGTAACATAGGACTGCTGTAACTGGATGAGCGCCATTTTTTAAAATTGAAGTTTTTATTTTTGAGCGCCATGCTAGTTTATAAACAAGGATGGCACTATAAGTCTATAAACTAGGGTATGCCTAATTCATAATATATCAATATATGTGACGTAAAACGAATAAACCGGTCTTAGGGCTCCAAATGAGTTTATGAAAAAAAGCAGATGAAAGATAAAAGAAGACGAATAGGTAGCGAACGGGCTCTCGTATTAACACAGTTGAGCGGGCCGTATCTGCTTGAAGACTCGAGAAATATAAATAAGAACAACGGCATACTAGGGTCAAAAATGAACGATGCAATGAGAAATAATCATATTATGTATTATTTTCAAGTTTTATTATGACTTATAAAACAAAATTGAAAAAATGCCTGGAAAAACTATCAGGAAAAACGGTCTAATCGCGCACATCGAGTAGTGATCAGCCGCGCCAAACGCATTAGAGTGTCAAGGTATCACACAATCACGACGCGTGTCAGCGTTGGTGCAAGAGTCGATCCCGATGCGAAAAAAATCACCTCCCAACTTTAAGCTTCTGAAAATTCAATTTCGATCGTGGAGCAATGGGGAGTTTTTTATTCGATAGGGAAAATCTTTATTATTCAGAATCAATAAAAACGGAAAATCGATTTTCGGTCCTAAGGTTGGTCTCTTCGTTCCACGGCATATATTATAAAGTATAGATACTTGAGGGCAGTTCTAGTTTAGGAGACTCTCTAAATCTAAATTAGGGAAATTCTACTTATTCAATTAGAGAAAACTGAGCTACTATATATCATTAGAAAATAACTGATTGCATTTGTCGAAATATTTATTAATTCTATTATACCCTTATTTTTAGTATTACATTACAAAAAAAGAGATAGAATTGTAAAACTAAAAAATATTGTTCCAATTCGGGCGGCCGTTTTAAAAATGATAACTTCCATTATATTTTTTTAGCATGTTGGAAATAGTGGTAAATCGTGACCAGAGCATCTAAATGAATATTCTACTGAATGTTTCCTAATGTTCATAGAAAGTAACAACTTGAACTATATAAAATATTACATATTTTAAAAATAATTGTATGGAAATATATACTATTGAAACTATATATAACTATATATTATTGAGATTCAAATAGAAAGAGATTTCAAATTTCGCAAAGTGGTTCTCACAGCACTACGTAAGAGTTTAAGGTTGGGGGGGGGAGGTGATTTTACGCAGGATGGTGACTCGCGGAAGATATAATTTTAAAATTATTACAATCAGATTCTTAAAAACTTACTTTTCTATTTGCATTTAAATATTGTGTTTTTAACGAGGTGCCTGGTCCTAAAATTTGATTAGATATTTGTATTTCATAAATCTAAGGCAAATAAGACGCTATTCGGCCACGCAGAGAGTTAAGATAATGAATATATATTTCAGATGTGTAAATAATACCTATTTTTAAATTTTAAAGCAGTCATTATCGTTAACGCATTATGTTCGTGGAGATGACGTAGTTTTTTCACAAGTTTCACAATACAGCCTTCTTTATTGTGTCAATAAAGCTAAAAATATTACACAATCGAGTTCTGTTCTTAAAATTTTTTATTTTTCCCGTTCATACATTTTCATTAAACAATAAATAGTTTTCCAGATGAATCCTACTTATAGCGGATGGTGGAAAATTTCCTCTATCGATTTAGTAAATATTTCGACTAGTCCGTTATTCTCTGTTAATACTAAGTGGCTCACTTTTCTCGAAATGAATAAGTCGAATTGCCCTAATAAGAAGCAAAATTTTCCTAAGTTAGATTTACAGGTTCAACTAAACTAAAACTGACCTTAAGAACTTACTTCACAATATGTATATTGATATATTGTGAAGTAGGCCTGTCCTGGTTTATTGACTTATTGCGCCACGCTAGTTTATAAAGTAGGGTGGTGCAATTGGTCTATAAAGTAGGATGGGCCTACTTCATAATATATCAATATATTGTGAAGTAAGTTCTCAAGGTCAGTTCTAAATTAGGATAATCTCTAAATCTAACGTAGGGAAATTTAGCTACTTATTAAGGAACTTCTACTAATTTGATAGTGGAAATTTTCCACTATCCGCTATAAGGGGTCGTGCATAAATCACGTAACACTTTGGGGAGGGGGGTCTAGCTTAGTGTTACATAATGGTGAAAAACTACAGGGAAAGAGCGTTACATAGGTACCCTTAAGTAGTTTTCCATTGGAACACTACTTATGTTAAGTTGAAATATATGACTTCATTTTGGGCTGTATACACACATAAATTCAAAGGTAGTTATAGAAATTGGATACGCGAAAAAATTAAAAGTTTAATAAAAGAACGTGATTTTTTAATATTTTCAGCTTTATTTGTACGATAAGAAGGCCGTATTGCGAAACTTGTGAAAGACGTCCGCAACACCAACATAATGTATTTACAATAATTACTGATTTAAAATTAAAAAATACGAATTATTTACACATCTGACACATATGTATTATCTTAACTTTTTGCGTGATGCGCTTGTGGAATATCGTCAAATTTGCCTCGGATTTGTGAAATATAAATATCTACTCGAATTTTAGAACCAAAGACTTCATTGAGTACACAATTTTTAAATGGACAAAGAAGAAGTATTTTTTAAAAGAATTTGATTGTAACGATTTTAAAATGATATCTTCTACGTGTCACCATCCTGCTTGAACTCTCTCCCCTCAACCCTAAACCCTTACAAAGTACTGCGAGCACCACTTAGCGACATCTGAAATCACATTTCTATTTGAATCTAAATAATTAATATTACCTAATCATATAATATGCCCGTTAGAAACCATCTGGTAGAATATTTATATAGTTAAACTGGTCACGAATTACCCATATTTAGAGAAAAGGATATGATCCTTATTCTTTTATTAGGACCCCAATATGATATTTCTAAACGCACTTTGCTACATTCTTCAAATTTTCATGAACAATGAAACTTTGATTACATTTTCATTTTGCTACCTTGTGGCAACGTAAATTCCCTTTCGCAGCTGCTCTAATGGTTTAGAGCTTTGCTTCTCATTAGACCAATCAGACTTCATGTGCCTGAACATTGGCAAAAATACTTTTGCCACCCTTCCAGGTTTTAGACCTCTCATTTATGACTCCCAATTTATATACTAACTATTCTTGGGATGTTTGGGAGAATACAATGGTGAGTGACCACTACCTAGTGGTTACAAGCCTCGGAGTGTCCATTCTCATTTCACCCTTTTCTGGCACAAATATAAACTTAAAAGAATTGGATAAAGTTCCGAAAGCGTCGGACCCCCGATTTTGTTTAAACTACGTCTACTTATGTATTTTGATGCGCTGATTACAAATATGATGAACCGATTATAACTGGAGAGGGAATTCTGAGATGTAAGTTTGAATGTTGCTTCATTGTCTTTAAAATAATCAGATAAATTATCAGAAAATTTGGACCAATTAATACTTTGCGTGTAGCTCCGAAAGCGTTATTTTCTTGGGAAACCCCATAAAAAACGTATAAAATCATGTTTTTTCCATTTACTTCCATAAATAATGGAAATTTCGAGAAATGTTTTAAATAAAAGATGCACATTTTATTTTATATCAATTTTCAGCCTATGAGTAACAGTTTTCGGGATATTCGAAGTTGAAGGTGGGAAACCGCAAACATTTCATATTTCTTAAAGTATTAATGTTATCTATCACAGGTGTGCCTTCCTGCACCCCATTAAACGTTGAAAAGGGGAGCCTGTGTGATCTACACTATTTCTCTGATAAGTCACAGGAGTGCCTCCCCCCCCCCCCCCCCCGACGCTAAAACTTTGGAAAGGGGAACCTATGCAACCTACCCTATTTGCGTGACCAGTCATATGGGTCCATTCCCGACCCCCGATGAGACGTCAAAAAGGTGAACCTACGTGACCTACAGTATTTGTATAATCTGTCCCACCCCCGATAAGAAGTTGGAAAGGGGAATCTGTGCGAGCTACATTATTTCTGTGACCAGTAACAGGGGTGCCTTACTGCCGCCCATGAAACGTTGGAAAGGGGAACCTACGTGACCTACATTATTTATGTGGCCAGTCACAGGGGTGCGGTCCCGTCCCCCTATGAGACGTTGGAAAGGAGAACCTACGTGACCGATATTATTTCTGTGAATCAGTGTTGCCAGACTTACGGTAATTATCGTACATGTACGGTATTTTTGAGTAATGTTAGAATTACGATTACCGTACAACAATGTACGATAATTGTACG
>CAKNWW010344858.1:0-10948 GCA_932074435.1 Andricus kollari
AAAAAATAAATTCCGTAAAAAATTGAAACTCTTTAAAAATCTACACTTTACATACATTTTTTTAAATCTTATCAAATTTGTAAAAAGACTTTAACATATTTCAAATATTTTACAGAATTTGTCAAAAAAATATCTGGAAGATTTCAGTGTAATTTTTCTAATTTTAAAAGATCTTTCAACACTTTTACAAGAAATCCATACTATTTCGAAAACCTATTTTTGTTTAGAAAGAATTTTAATAATAATCTCTAAAATTTTTAAAACTTCTTAAGATTTGTGGAAAAATGTTGGGTGGATTATTGATTGAAAACATTTATTTTGAGAGCAAACTTAAACAGGTTTCTCAACATTTTAAAAGATTCTCAGCACTATCAAAAAAGAATCATGAAGATTTTCAAACAAAATTTCTTTATTTTGCAGAATCTTCAAACAATTCTGGGCCAAATCCCAAGTATGACACTTTGTGTGAAATTTTTTAGATGTATTGAACATTTTATTTATTTTTTAAAGATGTTCAAAAATTTAAAATGTGTATGAAATGATTTGAATTTTTCCTAAAATAATAATAATAAATAATTTGAAATTTTTCCCGGAATCTCGAGAAAATATTTAGATTTTCTTGATACCTTTAAAAAATATTGTATGCTTCGAAATCAGTAAAAATCCAATATAGAATCAAATTATTTTCGAATCTTTTCAAAACTTCATTATCATTTTTCGAAAAAACTAAGCAATACAAAAAATATGGTTGTGTAACGCATGAATGCTTGAGGTGTTTTTCCAGCGTCTTTTCATTTTTTGAAGTGGGCGTTTATACAATAGGAGGACTGTATAGTGAACACGCATGCGCGCAGTACAATAATGCATCCATAATGCCCCAAGGAGTATTATGGGCTTCTAATTGTACTGCGCGCATGCGCATTCGAGGTCGACCAAGTAAGATTACAACCGCGTTAGCCTTGCTTAGTGTAAAATGTTTTTCCCTGAAAAAGCCATGATATATAAAAACCTAACGATTTGAAAAAATGCGAGAAGCGACAGTAACAAAATATATAACAGAAAAAAGCTATAATTAAAATAATTATTTTGCGCAAGTTCGAATTTTCTTTTACAAGAAATTAATATCTTCTCTCGTACAAATATGTCTGATGATATAATTTCGATTCTTGAAATCATTTGTTGCCTCGATTTGTCGGGAGAAAGTATGCGAAGGCTAATTATCATTCATTTTTATTTGTACGATTCTAATATTGCAAGTTGGCATGAACGTCGCACTAGATACAAGGTTTCCTTATAAAAGTGGAACTTGTTTCCTTGATCATCAGTTTGATTCTGTGAGTACATAGCTTCTTATCAAAATGAGCAAACTATCGTATTTGATTCTCTTGATACTTTATGCCGTATTGACGAACGAAATTTTGACTTCATCTGATGAGAATAATGGTGAGTCAAATAATGCTACCCTGTTTGAAGTAAGGTTAATTTTGTTCTCCGTCCGTCTACCAAAATGATCTGACCAAAATGTGCCAAACGACACTGGAAAGAATTTGGCATTTTCAATTAAGAGGAAATAATAATATATTGCGATACTAGGATATTTTTTTCTTTGAGATTCCGAAATTCTCTTCAGAAAAAGACCTCCATTTGCTATCTCTTATTAAAGAGAGTAGTGAATAAAATATGAAATAAAAAAATAGTGATTGAAAGCCTTAAGAAAGTAAAACATATGGCGCTTGAGAGGGTCCGCCATGACACGTTTCACAAAGTGCTATCTAGTGCCACGTTGGCAGATTATAATTATGCCAATAAAAAGAAAGACAAACATCCCAAGCGTAACCTTTTCTTACAAAGTGATCTTATCTTGAATTGCTCAATACTATTTCGACACAAGGGCACGAAGTTCTACCTTCAAAATTAATCATCTTCTAATTATCATAGACAACAACGCTTTTTAGCATGAAATAATATTCAGTTAAATGAAATATACAACGTTTATTCTGAAATTGTAAAAAAAGAAATTGGAAGATTTCAAGGTAATTTTAGGAATAACTCGAGTCAGCTTAGTAAATATTTAGGAATATCAGAAGTTTTGAAGAGATTTAAATTATTTGAAAACTTCGAAAGATTCCCGAAAATTCATAAAATATTAATAAATTTCTTTCACACATTCGCGTAACACGCGAGTAAAAATGCTAGAAGATGCTAGCTTAACAAAAAAATGCTTAACATCAAATAAACGTGAATGTTGAAAATTTTTTTTTCGAGATCAAAAGTATGTTATTGTTCTCATATATTAATAATCAACAAAAATGAGATTTTTTGAAAATATTCCTTTACAGATTTAACTTAATCGAACTCATTTCTTCAATAAATAAATATCTGCTCAAAATATATTTCAAAAAGATTATTTATAACGTCAACTGAAAGGTTAAACACTTTTCAATTTACGGCATTCAAGCGTTAAAAGTATTCCAAGATATTCCCAAGAATTGAAAGGATTACATATAATCAACGGTTTTGAAAGAGTTCAAAGGAATTGTATATGAAGGAAGAGAAATTCAAGTGAATTCAATGAAATTTAAGTGAATTCAAATGAATTTTAGTGATTTCAAAATATTTTTTAAATAGTGTACTAGACCGGAGAGTATATATTACTGAACCTGTCTGCTTTTTGCGGTGTACGTATGCGTAATAATACGAGGGGATGATCCCACATCTTTATTTCATTACTTTTGCTTAATTTGTTCGTCATTTGTTTGATTATATACTTCCCAATAACTTTCTTTGTTTTTGAAGTTTTTATCTCTACTAATGGTTCATCCTTATTTTTCATTTTCTTATCTTCGCACATTTTCCTTAACTCTGATGTTTTCATTGATCTTGAAAATTCTATCTCCTGCCAACTTTTGTTTCCTAATTCAAATCTGACGTTGAAGCCCTAATTTTTGTATTATATTGGCTCTCACATTTGTCATTCAATCTTCACCTCAATATTGGTAACACTGTCAAAGCGTCTTTGCAGTGGTACAAATTAATCTGCATCATGGAGATTCTTGTCGAAGCCATGGATATCCTGATTCGGGACATCTCTGGATTCTTTCACGGAGCCCAGATATGTCATCCGAAAGGTTGCCCTACACGCCTCTAGACAGGGTCGGTAACCTAGAGCCGCATGGGCCACAATTTTCATGACAAAATATCAAAAACAATCACCATCACAGAAAAAACTAAGTGTAATCTTTAGTCGGATTTCGGGGTGAAGATTATCTGCAACAAAAATTACTTCATGTGGGTAGACTTTACCCGCACATCTCGGGTCTTCTTCTGCGTTTTCCCACGTTTGGAAAGTAATTCTGAATGTGTACCTCGAAGACCTAGTAAACTTCATATCGTGTAATTGCAACCAGCAACACGTCGCGTCTTTACATCCAAATAGCTTCACTCGAAATCATATTACCGAGTGATTTCTTTCGTTATTCGTTTGCAAATGTATATAATAGTTGGCTCGGACAAGCAATTTCACCAACAATTTTGCAAATACAGCTATATTGCCAAGCGAATTTGACAACTCTTAAACATCGCCACGGTCCTTGAAGATAAATGGTAGTCCATCTGACATGACAATGCAAAGTTTCCGACGGGAAATTTCTAACAGAAAATTCTGAGCAGGGATGGGATTTGATGTGTGACGAAATGCAATTTTTGTTTTCGGTATTCTTATAGTCTATGGTGAGAACTTGACACCAACTATAAAGGAAAGATAGGAACCTACATTATCATGAAAATGACCTAGAATGCGCGGAACAATTGAATATCTGATAAACTTCGGATTTAAATTAGTAAAAGAACGTTAAAATTACTAGAACTTTAGGAAAGTCACTTGATAGGAATTCCGTGACAAAAACAAGGTAATAGATAATTCGATCCTCAGGATAGTCACTCATTAGGAATTTTAGGAGGAAAACAAAGTAACAAATTAAGGTATCCGAAAGAGAGTGGGAAGTATAAGCGAGGGTAGCTTGGATTCAAACAAGGGTACATGATTATTTGTGAAGGGTTTGATATGTGGCTAATGTCATCTTACATGATTCTCGAATCTTCTTAAAACCAATTAAAAGCTAAAATAACCAATGTGGGACTGACTCATTCAATGATTGAGGTCGGTTTGCGTGGGTGCCTTGAAAACTGGGGGGGCTGGCTGGGGTATTGAATAGGCTTGTTTTATGCGTCGGTGTTATTTGAAAGACAACTTTGAAAATTAGACTATTCTATGTGGATTCCTGCGTGTGTACTGCGTCAAAAATTGGATGACTTTCAAAGGGGAGAAAATTCTGGACGAATTCTTATGTATTTGCGATGGTAAAATCCATGACTCAGGGACCGTGGTCCCATTTCGATCAATAAACTCCTGTAGGAGTAGGAAGTTTATAAAAGGGGAAGAAACTAACGCCGAGATTGGATTCGTCTTGAGCTCAAGCCTGAATTTATCGGTTCGGTTTCGCCTTTGCGGAAAATTTTGCGAAACTTATGATTTATTGCGAGAGTTTTAAGATCAAACTAAGAACTATCGTTTAATATCAAATAACTTCCTTTTAATTGTGAGAGTGCGTGACCTGATTAATGTGACGCTACTTTTTTCTAAATCAAATATTTAATCAGGAGGTCTCTCAAAAGAGCGCAAATGGACCCTAATCGAAATTAATGAATTTTTAAATAAACGATTTGATCATGAACAAAAAAAATAAATAGATTTTTGGGCGCCAGTCCTTGCTTGGAACAAAGGCGAACCAATTCAACTAAAGTGAGTGGGAGACGATAAAGAGACTCGGAATCTATATTCCAAACGGTAAAAGAGAAACTCTCTGAACGCTAAGCGTTGCAGGGTAAACGATAAACAAAAGTCTCACAAAACTCCGTCAAAAGGGTACACCTTCATTTAAAATTAGTGATAATCCAAAACAACAATAAATAGAAAAGGTAAAGAATAAAAGATATCCACATATAAGATAATCCGAAATGTATCTAAAAAAAAGCATTAGACATTAAGCCATCTGAAGGTATAACAAAAAAAAATTAAATAAAAGCAAATTTTGAGAATAATAGCAACAATATTATGATAACAAACAAAAGGTAACAAAAGATAAAAGATCACCAAAAATGGATAACAATGAAAAGTAAAACCAAAATTAACGAGACAAAAATTAGGGTCAAGGAAAGTGCTCGCTCCCTCCAACCTCCCCTGGTCCAACGGGGGGGGGGGGGCCACATAATCATCAAAGCTCATACTTTCAATCAAAACCATTAACCATAGTTTATTCAGTATTTTGAAACGGTATAACAGATGGCGCTTCAAAGAAGGCAGATTAAAACAAAACTGAGAAATTTTAAAATATCCATAGCTTGAAACAAAAACCAAAAAAATTACGTCGCATATAAAAAAAAATACAAGGAATACAAAATTCGAAATGTGACATGATACACACCAATACGTTACAAAATGAGTACAAAAATAGGGGGTCCTAAAGATAAACGCAAAGCGTTTCTCGAAAATACATATAAACATGTTTCGAAATAAATACAAAAGGGGTACAAAAAGATTAAGATAAATAAATGATATGGAGCGATAAAAAGGGGGGGGGGGAGCGGCATTTTAAAACGTATTACAACTTGAAATATTAAAATTGCATTTAGGCATTTCGATGCATGAAAATCACGGGGAGAGGGTCGATAATATAAATACAAATCATTGATTGTTTGTGGGCATTTCGGTAAGAAAATAATAGGGAAGGGCTCGATAATGTAAATAAAAAATTATTAATTAACAGCATCTCCATATTTACAATATTAGGGGGAGGGGATCAAGAACATCGGTAAAATTAATAATTGTCGGCATAATGGTATTCAAAATACGGGGAAGGGATCGAGAACATTACAAGGGTCGAGAAGAGGATAAAATTAGCAATACTACTAGCAACATCCTAACCACGATCAGTTTAGGCACTCGGCACTCCGGAATAAATGTAATTCAGCAACACATATTATTTCGATATAGGAATAAGCAAGTACATATAAAAGTCAGATCAAAATGGCAACGCAAGTTATATATATTTTTAAAATAATTGAATAATTCAGCCAAGGAGCTCAAGAGATAAGTAGCAAAAAGAGAAACGTTATAGAAAACAATAAAACCACTTGTCTGAACCGTAAAAGGAATCAGAGTCCTACCTTGAATGACCAGGGCGCTAGCTCGGGTACCTCGTGTCGACACTGGGAGTTGACAGACGCTAAGTAAGAGTTTTCGCGCTTACCGGTGTATTATAGAAACGTGAGGAATCACATGATTAGGGGAAGGGCTGATGCGCACAACTGAATCTCTATAACTCGCAACGGTCGAGAGAAAGATAGCAGGTGAGATCGGCTGCCGATTCGTCCATCCTATCGTCCCGTCCTTTCTTCGTAAGTCCTTATCAGCCGCTGTTGAGGGAGGGAGACAGCTGCTTCCTTCGAGAGTCCTTCCAAAAAACGGCATAAGAGCCAAGAAATGTCTGTTCACAACAGAAATATTTGTAATGATAGTAATTTTTAGGCGAGATTACCTATTCCCGTCTTGGAATTTTTGTGGTAACTGCCTTGGTCCATCTCCACCAGGAACGTGCCTAGGATCTCAGATGACCATAAAAAATGATCCATTCTATCCTTTATGAGTAGACTCAGCTATTCTATCCCGTATGTCAGAAGGATATGCGATAAAAGATATTCTGGAAGCTTATGTTGGGACTTAAGACGTGAAGATCTGCTGAAGGTGCCGGTGGGGGTGGATCTAATCGATCATTTGCATCGATGGTGCGACTCAGCCTGGCTCTCACTCGAGACGGTGGAATTGAGCAATTAAATAACAACAACAAAACATTAATACAGCTCTATATTCTTAAACTGACATTAAAAAAACGTGCAACATAGAAACAAAATAGAAACAAAAATAATGAGATAGGAGACATATAATAAAATAATAATAATAAATTAAAATTATAAAAAAACAATTAGGAGTGCTGAATTTTCTACTCCTCGTGTAAACACGAGAGCCTTTAATTTAAGAGTGTTCTCAATAAAATTGAATTTGTGAGTTGCGGAAAATCGGCAACGTCACATTAATTATGAATTGAACAGAATATATTAAAAGCAATAATTTTGTTACGAATGTATCAGTGTTTAAATTTTGGAGAGAAGAACCTTTCCATCCCAATTTCAGGCAAACGTTTCTACGTTTTAAAGCAGTAACGAACGCCAATAAAACTAAACTATAAAAATGTAAAATATTAACATTTAAATTTGGGGGCGTTCGAGGAAATTCAACATCTCTACAGCAGAGGGCCAGGACATGCCCAGGACGTAACACCTGATATAATTTACATGGCCACTTACTTTGAGGGGCCTTTCACACGATTGCAGATCAGCAAGTTGCGGACTTGCGCAAGTCATGAGTTCTGAATAGGTCCATGCCAAATCTTATGATTTCTCTCCAAGTTCTGTGTGGATACGTTTCGGATGTTCCCTGATTTGTATCACTCTTTCAAGAAAATAATTCTGAATAATGGTCATCGATATGCTTATTCATGATCATTTATTATGTTAAAAAATGTTAAAAACAATTACCTCATGTGCACAAAAATATTAGTTTGTGTCAGATGCGAGAAAAAACACCCGAAATTCATGCACACAACTTTGAGAGAAATCAGCTGATTTGGCATGTGCTCGTTTCTTTTTATCAAAAAATTGACAAATTTATTATTCTTCATCGTCTTTATTCTTCCATAATTATTTTTAGCTTGATAAACTTGCCTACAATTTGAAAAACATTAAATTTTCTATTAAAAGCAAATCGACCATTCAAATTACCGTCATTCGGAGATTTTTCCACTGACACAAAAATCTTTATTTTCAATACTTATGACCTGCGCAAGTCCGCAACTTGCGGATCTGTAATCGTGTGAAAGGGCCCTGATTTTACTGCGTATTTCACGTACAAGAATTTAATATAGTACAGAGTGGGATTAAAATTCTCTCCCTCTCTATTTTACTTACGTTCTTAACAAATAACAGAGTCATCAATTTGTATATTGATTCGCCACCTCCTTCCAATTGGTTCCACAGTTTTCCTTATTATAGCCAGCATTACTACTCATTAACGCCTCTGTTAAAAAAAAACTCACTTTATCTCACTTTAACGTATGAGTATAGTATGAATTTTTAGAATAATAGCTTATTCCACTGGTTACACTAAGATAAACAGAACTTTCCTAGGAGGATGTAAATAAGCCTTTAGATCAAGTTACCTAGGGCCGTGTTCCAATTTGGTAAATTGCGATTTTAAAGCAAATTTACACTCTAAAGCACGGTAAGTAGTGAGGTGCAGTTACGCGTAACTGGATGGTTTTGACGTAAAATACCTAAGTAAAGTATTTTACGCAGAAAAAAGGTGAAATACCTAGTAAATTACGTGCCAAGATGGCGGACCTGCAGAACGAGTATTTTACTTACCCATCCCTGACGGTATGCCCACTGCAATGTATTTCGTGGGCTACTTAGAGATTGTGGCGAGGCGTATCAGCGACACCTGGAGGACGTAGCAAGAACTATAATTCACGGCAACGACTCCTCCTTCCCCTGGATTTTTTTTTTTTTTAAGTTAGGTTTACTTTTAGGATAGAGTCTCATAGGAGCGTCAAACTGGGCGCAAAACGTCAAATCACTAGACACGTCAGCCATTAAAAGCATTTATGTTTATTAGTAGGAGAATATCATTGGCAGAAATATCTAGTGATTTGACTATTTACGTTTTGTGCCAAATTTGACGCTGATATAGGACGCCATTGCTAATGCTAATCATCACATTTTGATGGCACATCAATGCCACCTAGGGGACATTGCAATTACTATTTTTCTCTAGCGACTTTGCCTATGGAAGTGGGCTCCCCAGGTTTGCACGGTTACGCGTAACTCGAACTTTTATACGTATAATACGTATTTTATGTATTATAGGTAAAAATGCAATAAGCTTAAAAAATGGCGGACAGAAAGAGTAAGACCATTCTTATCGTTCTTCATCTCTTTCACTCCTGTGGACTTTTATACCTTTTTTCACACAACGTTTGCCTGCAGAAAGTTCGCTAGAGTGAAAGAGATACAGAAAGATCATCTTTCATCTTTCCCTGTAATGGACTTTCTGCAGGCAGACAGAATGCCGGCAAGCAGAGATATGAACAGGCCGTTAGAAAGCCCGAACGAACAGGTACTCGGGGGAATACGCAATCAGTTCCTGCGAATAGAGCCGCCATGTTGAGAAGTGCCCGTCATGATTGGCTGATGCATTGGACCGTTTTGGACTCGTTGAATTGTCTGTATGGTGCATTTATATATCTGTCCGTCTGACTGATGCATCTAGAAAAGTCATAAGAGTAAAAGAAACAGATAGTACTTTTTGTCAAATTTTCAGCTCTCTATCTCTTTAACTCTTATGGAATTTCTGCCTGCACCGATCGGACGGAGAGTGGTACCAATGCACGGGTCAATCAATCATAACAGGCACTTCGCTATATGACGGCTCAGTCCCCCCGAAACCATTGTGTATTACACACTAAGCGCCAACAACACTGGGTCTTTCTAGCTCATACTTTTATCTAGCTTCATATTTTTCACAAATATGAAATATCTTTGCAAACGGAGAAAATACTAGAGTAAGATAAAAGTATAAAATCATCAAAAAAATCCAGCTTCAGCAAAAAGGCATTTGACATATTGGGCTTTGATTATCTCAAGCCTGAGAGAAAAATAAGCTTTTTCATTTTTGATGGTAGCTCTAATAAAAAAGCATCCAGAGGCGCAGTTTCATAGAGATAGCCGATCCAAGACAGCCGCATGCTGGTACATGAACATTAGCACCAACATGCTGGGGACTAATGAATTATTCCACTGGGTAAACTTTTCTTATACTTAGTGCAGGTTTTGCAAGGATCCCATAGCATCTGGTTCACCACATTATTAACACGTGCAGCAAAATCAACGGCCTATTTTCATGCACAATTATTCGACGCCATATTGGTTTGACGGCGTATCACGTCATGGTCGATCGGTATAATCGACTTCTAGCAAAAACCTAACAGGAATTATCGTTCTGTGGTTGAGCTGGACCACAAACAGTGTTTGTTTTAGCACCAAAATAGTCGAATCTTGGTCATTCTCAACTCTTATCAAGAGAATTCCGTGCGACTTCATGTCTCTCGAAAATATTCCACTCACGAATGTGGAACCGTCCTCCAAAAAAAATTCCCCAAAACGTTGCTGTGCTTACGTAGCACACTGCTCTCCCTACTAATGCTTCGGAGGAGATATTCTAGGTATATCCGATAAAAAAATCCCCCGCTTTTATTTGTTTACGATTAACCCGGAACCGGAAATGCAGGCTGGGTTTACGCACAGTTATTTTTTTGTATTTTTAGGTAATCTGACCAGAGGTGTTATCAAATATTGTCTCCTGCGCAGTCAAGAGGTGCGCGCTTTTGAAAGCTACGCTCGAACTCTAAAGATACAAACGATCCACAGATACGAGCGTCCCGACTCCAAAGGTTCGAGCGGAATTTTCCGCCCTGTTCAAGAGTGAGGCGCGCGCGAATAAACGTCGAATTCTCGACGTTCGTTCACTGGGAATATCATACGCGCGCATAAGCGTAGTAGGGCTGGTGCGTTCTCACGCATTGCCCCCGAAATCTAAACGTCGCAGGAGTGGGAGCCCTTTTACGCTCGTATCATTGGAGTTCCCGTTTCGCGAGAGTCTCGTACCTTTGGAGTTTGAGTGTTTTTCTAATTCCGGACTAATTGTGATGCGCAATAACAAGTCTGCTCAAGCCTGCGGATATTGTTTCTCAAATTTCCCTCGAGAATCTCTGCGGAT
>CAKNWW010344897.1:0-10981 GCA_932074435.1 Andricus kollari
GAGTAAGAGTCGTGTCTGGAGAATGTCTGCCAGCAGAAGAAGAAGGTCCACAACGAGGAACACCAGGTTGAGGGTCGTCATTTGGAAAGCACTCGAACAGTGAACTTAATTCTGCAACAAGAAATAGAGGATTACATTTTTTGAAGTGGAAAATCGTCCGTTGATATATCAAATAAAAGGGGGAAGATTCTAAGGGACTGAATGTGAGTATGTGAGTAAGGTGGGGGTATCGGTGATAGATTATGTGGTCAATAATATGCAAGGTTGGAAAGAGACGAATAAATTCGCAGTAGAAGAGAGGGAAGCATCAGAACAGCATCCATTATAATTGTGAAGATAATGAGAGAGTGGCCAAGGAAGGCGATAGAGCAGTGAAAGGATGTGTGCAAAAGAAGGTAATCAGAAAGAAGAAGAAAGGAATTTTGAAGTCATGGTAGGATAGAGAATGTAAAATGATGAAAAGAAAGGTGAAAGGGAAGTACTACAAGTGGAAACAGAAGACTGCAAAAATGCAGGAGTACGTAGAAATAAGGAAGGAGTTTAGGTTGATGTGTAAAAAGAAAGAACAGGAGAAGGTCAATAAATAGGTTTAGGATACGTAGGGCGGTGATAAGCGAGAATCCGTTGATTGAAGGCCTCTTTGTCGAACTCCTATTGAGTTAAGACTTTTTCCCGTAATTAGTTCAAGGCAGCAAGGATGCGGTTCGTTTATTTTACTAGGCATTAAATATTATTTCGGGATTCAGAATATAACCTTGAGTTTTTTAACATAAAAAGTTGCTGCGTGCAGATCAAACCACAAAAATAAAAATATTCACCAATAGAATTAAGGATCACAGCCCAGAATAAGACCAGAGTACAGACAATCTTCATCTTTTCTTATTAAAGGAACAACTGATTAATGTAGCTTCAGTAATTTATGTAATCTATACTATAGTCGTTATCTCTGAAATTATAAGACGGCCAGCTCTTCCTTCTGAGATATTTGCACTTGATAAGAGTCATTGTAAAAAAAAATTGGTTAAGAATTTATTTAAAACTGATGTCACCATTTATGCAATCCTTAACGTTTTAGGAAAGACTGTTTTCTAAATGGCAAATTTATATAATATCTAAAATAACGGCTCTAGTAAAGCTTTAAAAAACTTAGAAAAGAATTCTAGAAAATATGTTAAAAGAGTTGGAGAGATGGTCAGCAGGTGTTCAATTATTGTTTTAATGATCTAAATATGGAGCTAATCGCTTGACTTTTGAACATACACTGTTAGAAATATGCTGCAAATGCATCTGATATGATTCAATTAAGTTTTTTTGGAACACGTACACCAGATTTTAACAGTGGCGGACTGGATATGTAAGGAAGCGACACGGATTCCATCCTGTGCACAGAAAAATAGTGGGATGATTTTCGTTGCAGCTGATTCGTTATATTCTCGAAATGAGATATTTCTTTCTGAAAATAAGAGTACACAGATCCGGTTGACCCAGTTTTCACTTGACACTTCGTGAAGATCTTGGATAAAACTACGGACAAGTTTGAATATCATCTCTTCCGAATGGAGCGCCTCTAAAGCAGCGTGCCCGTTGGAGAATATGTAAATGTCTTTAGATCCACTTGTGTACCCGACCAGTTTTGCGGTTGTAAATAATTGACATCTACTCCTCATCTACTCCTCAACTGTCGCCGTCTGTCTAATCAGAAGGTGCAGCGGTGGTATACCAAAGATGGAGTCTATTTCCGTGGTAGGGATGTTCTCATTGCTTAATGAATTGCTAGATATAAGATACTTTATAGGCTTTGCAGCTGATTCCTGGAACTGACTAAACTGATTCTCGGCAATCAGGTCAATCAGGCATACGTTATAATTGATATAATGATGTATAAACTCGA
Source organism: Andricus kollari (assembly GCA_932074435.1). Classification (NCBI taxonomy): domain Eukaryota; kingdom Metazoa; phylum Arthropoda; class Insecta; order Hymenoptera; family Cynipidae; genus Andricus; species Andricus kollari. The sequence continues at coordinate 1,892 of CAKNWW010344897.1, forward strand.
AAGGCTGCATTAGCCTTTTTAATTGCCGCATCAACACTCGGATAGCACAAAATTTTTTCTGAAGATTCCTCTAACGTTCCAATGTAAGGTTCGGAGAATTCCCAAAAATGTCCCAGGATGGTTCCCGGAAGTAGGTAAATGTCCGCATATTTAGGAAGGTTCCGGGAATGCGGGTAAAGAATTTAATTCATTAAATTAATGAAATTTATATAATGCGAACATTTTCTACGAACATTTCCGAAACCTTCCTAGGGAAACTTCCTTCGTCCGTGAAAAATTTTCCCATGATCTAAAATTAATTAATTATAATGCGAAATTTTGTAACGAACATTCCCGGAAACTTCATTGGGCACCTTCCTTGATACGCGGACATTTACCTGCTTTCGGGAAACTTCCTGGAAAATTATTTTGGAAAATTTCTCATGAGCATTCCGGGAACCTTTCTTGGGCACCTTCCTGGATATGCGGACATTTACCTACTTCCCGGAACATTCCTGGGACATTTTTCGAAATTCTCCAAACCTTATATTGGAATGTTCCAGGAATGTTCAGGAAAACTTTTGTGCGAACGGGAATTTAGTTAAATTTATAGGTATATGATAGAATACATCGATAATTTCAATTGAATGTGTTTTATTATAATTATTTCTTTCTACATTTTATTATTATAATCTTCAATAGAATCGAGGATAATTCCAAGTATAAGACCAGAGTCTAGACAATCCTCATATTTTCTGAATATAGGAGAAACTGATTAATCTGTCAATAAAGAATTTGATTAACGACATGAGTAATAAATATTCCACTGCTTCATTAGGTAATATAATTAGTACAATAGTCGCTATCTCTCACATTGAATGATTTACCTTCATACTTCTGAGATATTTACATTGAATAAAAATCAGTTTGAAAGAATCAAATCTAGTGTCAAATTTAAATAAAACTGATGTCACCATTCACGTAATCGTGTACTCTTTAGGGAAAACATATTTTCACATGGCAAATTTATATATTGCCAACTATAATGGCCTCTTTAAAGCGTTCAAAAACTGATATGAATTTTACAAAATCTGTTGAAAGAATTAGAAAGAGGGATTTCATCCTTCCATATTTTTAACTAATTATTTTCAATTTACCTAGAGAAAAAGAAGTTATCTTGAAACAAAGGCATTGTCCTCTAAAACCGATTTGCAATCAACTTTTGAACTTTCAGCGTTCACTGCTAGAAATATTCTGAACATTTATGTGGTGTAGTTCAAGTTTTTTCTGAGCATCGTCAGAGATGAGAATTGTGTTTTAAATACGAGTTACTTTAAAACTATTATTTATTCCAAAATGGTTGCCTATTGGACATTCTGCGACTTCTTCTGAGGTCAATTCTTTAACCGCGCCGCTGTGTATGTTTATTTTTACTCGTTTTCCAGACCGACTAACAGGTTCATAGATTCCACGAAATCTTGTGTGTCTGTGTACTGATTTTTCCAAAATTGCACAGACGTCACCATCGGACGTTGATAATACAATTTGTTCTTCGGATGGTATGGGCTTAAGAGTATTGTATGGAGCTCTCAGTTTGATTGGTTTATCAGGAGGAAAAACGTATCTTCGAAGTTCGAAAGTCCGGTTCGGATACCGGTGTGGAATAAGTCTGATAGATTCTAGTTCTTCAAATTTAAATCCAAGTACGCGAGGAAAACTTCGTCTGAGAGGAGGAGACCTGGACCTAACACGAAGAGGTGGCTCGACAGGTGGTGGAGATCCGGCAGAAGAACGAGGTCTGTCGGCAGGAAGAGATCTTTCAGGAGAAAGCCTGTCCGGAGAAGAAGCGGAAGGTGCGCAAGTCGAAACGCCAGGAATAGGCTCACCATTAGGCAAACAGTCAAACTGTAAAGTTAATTCTGCAACAAAAAACAGAGCATTATATTTTTTTAAATACACAATCGTATGCTGGTATATCATAAAATGCCAATATGGTTCTTTATCCCCTCAAAAAGATCTGACTGTCCCGGGCACGTCAAATTCGTGCGAACCGGAGAAGAATCAATTTTCCCCAAATTCCAACGGATGAGAGAAGAGCTCGATCCGTCCTCCCTACCGCTGATCACGCAAGGTCGCGGTCAAGTAGACCTTGCTCTAATTCCAAACTATTTTTCCGTAACGCAAGTCCGATTTATTTTTCATTTTTGGCGCGGGATTTACGGACACAAATAAGTTCTGTTCAGTGGGGAAAACACAATCGATAATCAAATCGCAACGCAGGTACTCTACTGATAAGAAGATTTCTAGTGCGGGGTAAGGGGATATAGTTGAGAATATAACCTTAAATTATTATTATATTCACCAATAGAATTGAGGATCACAGCCCAGTATAAGACGAAAGCACAGACAATCTTCATCTCCTCTAATTAAAAAAACCTGATTAATGTATAAAGGGAGACTTTTAATTGCGATGTAACTAATAAATATTCGACGGTTTCAGTAGCTTATAAAAATGATACTATAGTCGTTATCTCTGGAATTGAAGGCGGCCAGCTTGTGCTTCTGAAATATTTACATTTGATAAGAGCCAGTGTAGGAATAAAATTGCTGACGAATTTCTATAAATCGATAAGAGTCGAAAAAGCATGACGTTTACTATCATAATAATTTATCATTCTCACAAACTGGTAAATACGAGTGTAAAATGTATAAATCACAACAAGTATATTGCGAGACGATTCGATCAAAAAAACAATAAGCAAATAAAAATATCACACACACGCTTGGAATTCGGTGCATCGCGCTCGGATATTTATTTCTTGTACTCAGAATTCCTGAATGAAACTTTAACAAATACATTTTTTTTATATCCTAGTTTTTTTATGCATTTCGAAACCCTTAATTTTCTACGTAATGAATTGTAGGTAAAGATTAATTTACTCATAGCTTTGTAGGCTGTAAGATATACATGCGTATCACTTTCGATAAATAAATTGAAAACGACCAGTTCTGTCGGGAAATGGTTTAAGAAAATTTGGTAGGAATTTTCTAAAGCTGAAATTCCAGCAGAAACTTCACCCATACATTTCGTCGTTTTTGGCTCGACATTTGAATGTTAGATTTTTTCAAATTGCTGGCAAATTCCCGGATTTCACGGATCAGGAATAAGGTTTTTCCCTGTGTTTTCTTGTGATGTGTTTTTCTATTTTGGGAGTGTTTTGAGTTAGCATAGCGCCCGGGCCTTTTTTAACTTTGTGCTTAAACAAAGGAAATCCGATACGCTAGATAGCGTGAAGCTAACTCAGAGTCTCTACACAGGCCTGATTATTAGATAAAAAAAAGTACAAAAATCGGTTCGATTACTAAGAGGAATAATCCGTCTGATCATTTAATTCCACTAAAAGTTTTGACTTTTTGGTCTGAATTTTTTGCAAATCTCTTTTGTGTTTCTTTTTTCATCCGTCTTCAGTTAGTTTATGATTATTACGGTTACGATTTACGGTCCGGTTTATGCACAACGGTGTATCGCATTCACCCAAGGTGGCTCAAGGTAGTGACAACAGCTGAAGAGTCACGTGACTTCATCGACCGCTGTGATTGGCTACGATCAGCGATGACTTTGGCCCGGTCGGAATCGCTGCGACTGAAAATAGAGAGAAACCTAAACGGGCAACCCGAACCGGGACCGGATCGTGCTGCGCGCTGATTGGTCGACGGTTCCAATCGTAACCATAATCGGAACCGGGAACCGCTCGTGTGAATACGGCTTTAGCATCCAACAGATTTCTTTTACTGCAAATTTTGGAACAAAAAAGGCGCTTGGAATTCTCGTAATTAGTAATAAAACGTGTTTATTAAAAGAAAATTGAGAAAGATATAAAAAGAAAGAGAAAGAATTATAATTTATTTTTTATTAATAAAGGATGTACAATTTTTAGAGTTCATTATGTATGATTATAACGAATTTGAGTATCTACTAGGTTTTGAGAATACGTGACTCAATTAATTCTGACAGTTCAATAACTTTGTGCCTAATTATTTTCTGTATTTTTGATAATCAACTATCTTTATTTCAGTTTTGAATATTTCCGACTTTGATCAGTATTGGCATGTGGCGGCACAGGGTGACAAGTGGTAAAAATAAGTACCCTCTCGATGACAATAGTAACTGTCATCACATCTTTTAGGGTAGTCGGCTTGCTTCTGGAGTTACTATTGTCATCGAAAGTGTTCTCTTTCTCCCACTTCTCCCGCTGTGCCGCTCTCGTTCCAACACTGATTAGAGTCTGAAATATTCAAAATGATACTTTATTTCAAGATGGGGTTCCATCTCGAATTCACGATGTCCAGAATTTTGTTTTAAACGCGAATTACTTTGAAACTATCTTTTATTGAATAATGGTTGCCTATTAGACATTCTGTGGCTTCTTCTGAGGTCATTTCTTCAACCTCGCCGCTGTACATGTTTATTTTTACTCGTTTTCCAAACTGACTAACAGGTATATAAATTCCCCGAAAACCTATGTGTCTGTGTACTGATTTTTCCAATATAGCACATACGTCACCATTGGACGTTGATAATACAATTTGTTCTTCGGGTGGCATGGGCCTAAGAGTATTGTATGGGCCTTTTAATTTAAGTGGTTTATCAAGAGGAAAAACGTATCTTCGAAGTTCGAACATCTGGCTGGGATTCTTCTCGGGAATAAGTCTAATAAGTCCAAGTTCTTCAAATTTAAATCCAAGTACGCGAGGAAAACTTCGTTTGAGAGCAGGAGACCTGGACCTGGCACGAATTCCTGGCTCGGCAGGTGGTGGTAACCCGGTAGAAGAATGAGGTCTGTCGGCAGGAAGAGATCTTCCAGGAGAAAGCCTGTCCGGAGAAGGAGCGGAAGGTGCGCGACGAGGAATACCAGGAATAGGTTCGCCATTCGGCAAACACTCGAACTGTGAACCTAATTCTACAACAAAAAACAGAGAATTATATTTTTCTTAAAGTAAACACTCGTATTCTGGTATATCATGAATTGCAAATATGGTTGTAATTGGGGCTCTATAAAGTGTCTTCTTAAACGAACACCTATAAAATGAATAGAAATTTTACGAAATTCAACTGTTTTTCATTTAAAATTCAAATCTTTTTTTGTTGGAGATTCAACTATGCAGCGAACCCTCGAATGACTTACTTAACAAATCTAATATAAGTTGCGGTTTTACAGAATTCAGGTAAGTGTGAAATTCCTGGAGCAGAGGATCTTAAGTGTTTTCTTCGGTCTCCATACTGAGGATATCTTCCGATTCGGAAAGATCTGAGGTCGCTACTGAATATTAATTTTTTAAGGTAGTAGTGAAGTTCCGAACCTTCAGTACCTTTCAGGGAAAATTGTGACCACAACTCGAAAATAATATTTCCCAATCTTAAAAAACCACTCCTAGCGTATTCAGCAGGTGTGACTATTATCAACCTGAATTTTTGAAAATGTGTTTAGTTAAAGGCAGCTAAGATGGGGTTTGTTGAATGTGCCAGGGGTAATTATTTTGAGTTTTTGATTAGAACCAACCTAAGTCTCACTAGGTAGGATGATGTAATTATTTTCAATTTAAAACTTCCTTGCATTTTTAGTTAAATTCACCTGAGATGGGATGTATTAAATATGCCAGGGGTAGTTTTTTGGAATTGTTGATTATTACAGTATGGATTGAAATATTTATAGGAGTCTTGAGTAGATAGATGTGGTAATATATTCAATTTGTGACGTAGCGAAAGTTTTTTGACGTTTTTAATTTAAGGCCAGTTGAGAAGGGGTTCTCTAAATGTCCGAGGGGTGGTTTCTTTAATTTTTCTATCGGTGGATTATGTGGGTCTTCAAATATCATGACAAGGGATGTTTTTTTGGTATTTTCGATTTTGAATTAGTGCCGAGCCTGCGCTATATTTTCCGTAAACGTGCAAAGTTGGTGCCTGCAGATTAAATCGCGAAAATTCTGGTTTTTGTAAAGCTTACAAAATATTTACTTGAAATCATAGATGTTTTATATTATTATATTTACCAACTGAATATAGGATCACAGCCCAGTATAAGACCCAAGCACAAACAATCTTCATCTCTTCTAATTAAAGAAAGAACTGATTGATGTATTAAATGGAATTTTTTAAATTACAATGTAACTAATGAATATTCGACTGTTTTAGTAGCTTATCAAATTTATGCTAAAGTCGTTATCTCTGAAATTAAAGGCGGCCAGTTAGTCCTACTGAATCATTTACATTTGATAAGAGTCAGTGTAGGAATAAAATAGCTTACGAATTTCTGTAAATCGATAAGAGTCGAGAAAACATGATTTGTACTATTATGATAATTTAACATTCTCACAAACTGGTAAATAGCGTAAAATGTATAAATCGCAAAAAGTATTTTGCGAGACGATTCGTTTAAAAAAACAATATGCAAATAAAAATATCACCATAGTTTTGAAGTGACTGTCTCTTTGAAAGCGTCACTTAGATAATTTATATAATCATGTTATAATGTCATAAAGTCTAGATCTTTTAATTTATGAGTATTCCTAAGGGCATCTTTAGTCGCAAAACCTAAATCAATCTTCTTAGCATTCAACAGATTTTTTTACTGCAAATTTTGGAACAACCCAGTTAAATCGCTGAAGAGAAATAGAGCCGTTGGAGTCTAAGCGGTTTATCTTTGACCGCAGCATCAATAGCTTGATAGTGTTGTGCTATTTCCGACTGCCATCACAGGCTGCTGAATTAATGCTGATATTAGCTACGTTTGTAGCTGAATTCGTTGCGCATGTAGTTTCTTCTTTTAATTAGCATGGTTGTCTAGTGTTCAGCAATATTGCCTTCAGAATAAGATGTAGTATATTTCGAGCTCCCAGCTCTTCCAAGATTTATACCCACCTCGCATGAAAATTCCCAGTGGAGGAGATCACAACCGCGTGAATTGATGAACCTTCTTCACCATTCACGCGGTCAGGATCTCCTGCTACAGCTCCGAATATTTTTAGATAATTTCAGTGTACCCAAGCCTGATGTTGTTCTTTAGGGGAACGTTTGTGTCTATTATTCTCACATGCTGAGCACGTTTTTCTAACCCAAGGATATGTGGATGATTGTGTCTGACTAAGTGATCAGTCAGAATAGTCCTGTCCTAGTAAAGGACATGGTGTTCGTTCCCTAGCACTTTAACTGGGCTGTATTTGTAGTAAGTCTGAAATCTCTCTTTGTAAGCCAGTGTTTAGGGCAAGTTGTTTGTGAATGATCCCAGCAACATCATTATGTCTACGCGTGTATTCTTGGGAGTCAAGCATCGTACAGTCATCAATGATGTGGTCGATATTCTCATTGGGCTCTTCACAAAGACGGCATTCTGTCAATCACTACCACCATACTGAGGATGTGTTTTTGATCATTCTTCGTCTTGATTATCCTTTCCTGGATGGCAATGAAAAATCCTTTTGTCCTGAGAGTCGCACAATCTTCAAACATTCATAAACCCTCTGCCAGGAGACCAAACCAAAGGAGTATGTTAGGAGAGGAATGGCATAGGTATTAATTGTCTTTGTGATGTTCTTCGGACTATGACCGGACGCCAGAACCAGATTAAGGCGACCCAAAAAAGCAGTCTCAAGAAATTTTGCAATCGCAGAGTGAAGTGAAGCATTTGCCTGCAATATGCCAAAGTACCTGTGTGATGCTTTATCAGACATCGGCCTTATCAGATCACGGTCGTCCAACGTCTGTGAAGTATTTACCTCTCCATGGGAAAAATGCAGCTTCCTCTAATTGTTCAGGCCCAGAGACATCCTAATTTCATTGGATAACTGCAGCAAGATGTTGAGTAGGCTCTTCAGGTTTTACTCTGAGCTTGCATAAACCTTTATGTCGCCCATGTACAGGAGGTGAGTGAGTTGAGACTTAGCAATTGCAGTATCAATTTCAAACACAAACTGATGTAAGTGATATTGCGAAAACGTAAATATTCCTCTTTGATCAAGATGTGTTTCCTGATCATGTGTATGCACCATCGGATACCACGGAAAGACCTTTGGATCAGGAAGGCCCAGCTAATGAGGCCCTATCTCTAGCATTAAGAACTGCTGAGATGCTATAACCAGAGCTGCCTACCTCATTTGCAAACATTGAGAATCAGCCTTTGACATCCACGAGCGCTGAGATACAATCTCCGAAATCAGCATTTATGGTTTCACCTTGTGCGCGAGTTTTACTTTATCAGGAAGAAACAAGGATTCAACGAGCCAGCAACATGAGAAGAGGAAAAACTGCCATACTGACTTCCTTACCCTACAAAAAAGAGCTAGAGATGGAATCCCTTATTCCTAAACCGAGACAAGTCCATCTTTCTAATCCTTATAACATATTTTTTATAATTTATGTTAGTTTTTCAATGCTTCAAATTGGCCGTTATAGTAGACACTATATAAATTTGCCACGCAAATATCAGTTTTCCGGAAAACGTAAGAGATTGTATAAATGGTGACATCAGATTTAATTAAATCTGTAGCCAAATTGATTTCCTTGAAACAGATTCTTATCAAATATCTCAGAATTATAAACGCTGGCTTGTTAATTTAAGAGATAACGACTATAGTATAGATTATATAAGCTAATAAAGCAGTTGAATATTCATTAGTTACATTTTTAATAAAACTCTTCATTTAAACGTTAATCGGCTTTTATTCTGATCAGGAAAGATGAGGATTATCTGGACTCTGGTATTATCCTTGGCGGTTATCCTCGATTTCATTGGTGAATATAATAATAAAATTGAGAGTAGAATATATATAATAAAGTCAATTTAATATAATTATAGATATAATAAATTAGATATTGACATTTTTATATTAGGATATTTTCCAGGAGCCCTTATCCCCTTTTTGGATACCTCTTCCCTGGGTTAGAGTAACTTCGGCGACACCCACCCAACATTCACATCCTTTCCGATTTTTTAAATAAAAATTTTAGGTTGGCAAGTTCTTTCACTTAAAGAAATTATTTGTTATTTATTAAGGAATAGGGTAGGATCATAAATTCTTGGCACCCCACCAATTATTGGCACCCTTCTCTAATTT
>CAKNWW010344901.1:833-15156 GCA_932074435.1 Andricus kollari
CTTTTTGATCTAAATACCAGTTAGTAAGATTTCTATTATTCCAAATGCTCATTCGACATCATTTTCATATTTTTGAATCTCTATTTCCAATAATGTTTATCAATCATAATTCTCATTTAATACATTTTATGTTTTTCCAAATTTGTATTTAATATAATTGTCAGCGTATCTGTAACGAGTTACTTGAAAAAAAGCTACTTACGTGAGGACCTGCGCCGGGTCCTAGGAGTTTGAGCTTCATTGTCACTCGAACTCGGTTCTGCAAGAACAAATAGAAATGGATGCATTTTTAATTTTCTATACTTTCACTGAAAAAAGCTACAGGCGATTTGATTTAATTTATTGAAGCGTGTGTATTGAATAATTGCGTCATCAATCGCCATTTTTCACTGCCGCCAATCTAACGTACTATATAACCTCTCCACTATAACGATAACCACTATACTATACTATACTTTGCTGGCAAAGGGACATCCCTTTGCCAGCAATGAGAATTCAGTGTATCTCGAAGCTGTTTGGACAATGTTTGTAAAAAAGCAATGAATATCAATTCATTATTATATTGAATTGAAATTGAAATTTCTTCCCCATAGTTCCAAATTGTTGGCGCTGTGGTAGCTACCCTACATGCGTATACCGCGCGATATGTGCGAGGAAAGGCGGATAGAGCAAGATAGCGTCAAACTGGTTCCCTCGTACGGAGATAGGATGAAAGTGTTTTCTGCTGACTCGTATGGAAAGTAGGTATGATTTGAGTTATTCTTACTTTACAGAATTAGAAGTTACTTCTTAAAGTAACCTAAGAGCAACGTATTAATTTTTTTGCTGTGTAACGTATCTGTAATGAGTTATTTTAAAAATAGTACTTACCCGAATTCAGAGGCCGGTACCTAGCACTTCCAGGTATGTTGCCTCCCGAACTTGGTTCTGCAAAAACAAATAGAAATAAATGCATTATTAATCTTGAACACTTTGACTTCAGAGAGCGCATGATACACTAGTCGGACTAGTATTGCCATTTACTTCTTATCCCGAGAGGGACAGTTTGAGACCCTTATTACTTATCATACGAAATTCAAATCTGAATCGTTTATATTTTAGTGTGCACTTGTTCTTTATACGGCAAAGTTTGGTGCGAAGCTTCTGCAGTTGAAAAAAGGGTAACTACAAAAATAATAATGTTCTACAATACGAAATATACATGCTAAATTATTATCATTATTAAGATTTTTCTGCCACTTATTTAGACATCATAGCGAAAATGAAAACGCCAATCCGGTGCGGAGACAATAGAGAAAGAAAATTTTCGAATAAATATTACTTGCGCTGTTTGAAAAATTATGAAGGTTGTGACAGAAGTTGGTTACTATATTCAGTATCTAAGACCGCAGTATTTTGCTTTAGTTATAAGATTTTTAGTCAGGAATCCAGTCCCTTAATTAAGGAAGATTTTCATGATTGACAACATGCATCATGTCAGTTAAGTCGGCATGAAAAAAGTTTACTGCATTTTAAGAACCTTAGAAAGTTGGCCGATTTGAGTGCAGCATCACTGGTATTGCGTCATTGAGCAAATAATAAAATAAATAATTGAATTTATTTGTAATAGCATAGATATTATTATATATATTATTATATTTATATTATATTATTTTTGTGTCATTATAGATATTGTAAATATTTAAACATTTGTGCAATACAAATTTCATTAAAAAAATTATAACTTACATTGTTTTGATTTTTATGTTCAAATAATTGAACTTTGAAGGTAGAAGGAAAATGGCAGCAGGACTGTTCTGTGCCCGGACATGAAAGAGTTTTAGTGTTTAATGTGGTTCAGTTCTTAAATGAAAATGTTGATTCAAACACGAAAAACAAAACTTACGATTGAAATTAAGAAATTTGAAAATAAATGTTAAAAATAAAATTTTGCTTCGATGTTACGTGCGTCCTGTTTATATATTAAGCAGGTGAAAAAGGTAATAAAAAAGTACAAATGCGTTTCACTAACTTTTTCCCGTAAGAATAAATTCAAGAATGATAAGCTTATTGCTTTGTTGATATCAAGGGAGGATCCAGAAAATTTTTAGAGGGAGCGATTGTAAATTTTCTTTAAGGAATGCATATTTAACTGCTTATTTGAAAATTCATCATTTCTTGTAGAAAATTAATCTTCTGGTTTGAATGCAACTATTTGATTAAAAATGTATGCATTTTGATAAAAATTCGTCTTTCGCAGAGACGAAATTTCGTTGTTGTTGGAAATTCGTTATGGGTTAAATTCAATTGTCTTTTTTGAATTGAAATTCTCTTTTATAGGAATATGAACTATTATATTTTTGAAATTTTTGAAATTTTTGAAATTTTTGAAATTTCACTTGGGAGGAATGGATATTTTTTCAAAATGAAAATTCATCTATTTGGTTGAAAATGAAGGTTTTCCGAAATTTCATGTTTTTGAGTGAAAATTAAAAAATTCGGGAAACGAGCAAGGTGGGGTAAGATTCTCGACAAATTTGACTACTCCACATTTCGTGTAAATATAAAAAATAAAGTGTCGAAATTTGAAAAATGTGAAAGTAGAATTATCTCAAAAAAAAAAAAAAAAAAAGGCCAAAGAAGGACAATTTGAATATTTGCGGTCATCAAAATAATAAATTAATATTATTCCAAGTAAAGTAATTACACAGAAACTAACCACGTAATTTATAAAACCATTAGGTTAGAAAATTGTAAACAAAATTAAGATGCTCAGGACAGAAAATCTAAATTAAATGTACACAAATATAAACAAATTTAATACAAAAATCATAACGAATTAAAAATAAATGTTTTTTGTCATTAAATGATTATTTTAACATATTTTCTAGCAATATATTCAAATTATAACCAAGTTTCACGGTTATTCCAGTTCTATCATTTTCAAATTCTGCTACGTTATTTCTGATATTTACGCGAAATGTCAAACTCAAAGGCAACTTCTTGAAAAGCAACCCCTTGATACCACGCAGATTTGGCTTTGTCAAAAAATAATCTTTTTTAGAATTTTACAGTTAAAATAGAGTTTGTGATTTTTGAGCTCCTCAAAAATTCCAACACCAATTTTTGGGCTACTACCCTTAAAGTTGAAAAGCAACCACTTGATACCACGCAGATGTGGCTTTTTCAATAATCTTTTTTAGAATTTTACAGCCAAAATAGAGTGTCTTATTTCTGGGGTCCTCAAAAATACCAATATCAGTTTTTGGACTTCAACTCTTAAAGTAGAAAAGCAACCCCTTGACACGACGCAGATGTGATATTGTTCAAAAATAAATTATTTTAGAAATTTACTTTGTGAATGGAGTTTCTCAAGTTTGGCTCTCCATTTGATTTTTAGCTATAGACAATATAGCCCAAAAAAACGCCAAAATTCTGATACAAAGAAAAATATTTATCTATGGTGTTGGCGGACCACCCGATCACCCCAGCAGAAAATATTAAAATGACTATCAACTTAATTATTATTGATTGTTCACAATACTTTAAGTACCCAATATTACTTTTGCAGTTTTCTCGTAATTTGTTGAGATAATTATAGTAATGATATGTAGCTGGCTTCTTCGTCTCTTAGTTCATTGAAGCTCTGTTATAATTCTTTTCATGATCATTAGAAATCGAATACATCTAAAAACAATTCATTACCAGCACTGATTCTTCCGACTAGGGGTAGTGTTATTGATTGATATTGATTGCTGAGATACCGATACATGATGAAACTTTTCCAAATTTATCAAAAATATTACTGAACTAAAATTAATTATTTTACGTTAATAAATTTTTAATGTTAATAACAATTTATATGGTTAATAACATTTCGCGTTCGCGTTAGGACTCGAAAGTATCAGAATTGTCGGAAGGCCAAGAAGTGGCATGAGTCTTTAGGCGGGGAAGGAGGCTGTCAGGTACCAACACCTCACATCATTATTACAGTATAGTATTAGGTGTAGCGCGGTCTTTTTCTTGAGGCTCTGTTGTGTTTGCTTTCTCTTTCTCTCTCACCAGCCTACCAGCCTTGTATAGACTAGTAATAGTGTATTCGCACGGGAGGTGAAACACGACGCGTCAGTCACGGCCATGCTACAGAAGGTCCAGATACAGTGTAGCAACCTAGTCGGATGCCGCTATTTTAAGCCGTAGACAGAAAAGTTTTCAGGGATGGGGGGATATGCAGTAAAACACACTTTCGACGAGGGGGGTGGGGGATTTGCAGCGGCACACAGTAAAGTATACGTATATTATGTCCATATTTCAAGAATTCTTGTGGGGAATCAAACCCCCCTCCCCCTTGGATACGGCCTTGTGAGCAAGAAAATGAATATAACTTTCAGCTGAACCTCCGGATAGTATAATCACACGTAAAATATTTCGCCTGAGAGGGGGGACGCCCTTGGTGGCTTGGATTTGAGCCACGTTCAGGTATCCCCCACCCTCAGGCACATTTGAGCTCCTAAAGTAATAAGGATTTCTACAAAATTATAGCTTGAACTGAATTTTTTTCAAACATGTCCAGGCTAGCACAAAAGTTTTTTTGAACATTCCTGGAACATTACAATGGAAGGTTAGGAGAATCCCGAAAAATGTTCCAGGAAGGTTCCCGGAAGAAGATAAATATCTGCGTATCAATGAAGTTTCCCAAGAAATTTTCTGGGGATATTTGTGAAAAAATTTCGCATTATATAAATTTAATTTATTTCATAAATGGAATTTCTCACGAACATTTCGCGAACCTTCCTTCGGCGCCTTCCTGGATACGCAGATATTCAAATACTTCCGGGAACCTTCACATGTTGAAAGAAATATTCGTTTCTTCCTAAACGTATGGATTGAATTAAAATCTTTCAAACGTATTTCGGCGAAAATTTGAGCTCATAATGTAATCAGAATTTGGGAAATAATTAATTATAACTGCTCCGCACTGAAATTTTGACCAACATATGTTACAAACATGATAACATATGTGAGAACAAATTTCAATGAAATTTAATTCATCGGTACACGTAACGATTGAACTGAAGCTTTTTACACTTATTTTGGCAAAAATTTAATGAAAGATGCACAATGATAATAACATATGTTTCACGTGTTTGTAAGTGAAATGCAAATTTTTGAATACGATCTATATCTGGATGTAAGATGTTTTACTGTACGATTAATTTGGTAGTATAAAATATTCTACTTACGAAAAGAGTGGAGCAATATCGCAAATATGAAAATCGGAGACAAAATTAGCGTCTTCATTTTTCCAAAGTGCCAGTACTGCGTTTCAAAAAGAACTTCCAGAGCCGCAACTAACAAGATTATGCATACGTGTCGTTATTGCTTATATGCCAGCCATTATCACATTATTGACAAAAATGATTATCAACATTCAGGTGAGGAAATTAAGCGAAAGAAACAAACTGTTTTTTCGAAATCATTTCTCTTGCTGTCAAATAGAAAATTTGTATTTACTATCCTTGGAAAAGTCAAGAGAAAACGAGATATGAGTCGTTACAATGGTAAACGAGCGACATTAAAAGAAAATTGAAGAATAAAATATGCAAAAAAAATATGTAATACCTATTACATATTTTTTTGTTAATTTTTTTAGGTTCAACCTTTTTCTTTCAGAATTGAAAAACTGGCCAATAGCTTCTTATCATGCTCTCCCGATCCTTGAAAAATCATCATAAGAAACTTATTATTGATTGGAATAATGTTAAAATATTGTATTTTTCTATTTTGTATTTTCCAGGTTTGAGTTTTTACTATGGGGTTGGTTTTTTTGTACATAGGGTACTTCGAATTTTCCGAGTTTGGGTTTTCACATGGGGTGTAGTATTATTGTTAGTAGGTGGTTTACAAAATTTGGTTTGCAAAAACTATGCAAAAACTAGAGAAATTACTAGGGATGTGCAAAATTGATGCGGGTCGGGTTTGCGGGTTGGCCCGCAGACACGCAATCAACCCGCTAACCGGCACCAACCAGCACAAAACCGAAGAATCCGAATTTAACCCCACCACCCCAATTTTTTTATTTTTTTGTTTATTTAATTTTTATGTTAATGCAAACAACGCAAAAAGTGTCGATTTCTTTATTTTCGTTTTTTGTCTTCTAGATAACATGTTTTTTTTTATACTTTCTGACACTTGGTCTTGTAGAATTATTCCACTTTTCAGATTTTTTATCTTCAAGAATTGTTCATTTTTAATCTACTTTAGTTGGTTTGATTCTAAATTTAACTGTATCACTAAATCTTAGTCATAGAAACATGTCTACAACCGTTGATTTTTCGACGAATTTAATTTTCTCCGTTCAGGAAATTCGTCCCGAACGTATACATCGGCGAAGATTTTTCTCTGATCTAATTTGGCTTTTTATCCACTATTTAGGATTCTTAACATTGATTTTTTTACAAACCTCCCTAATTTTAATTTTCTTTTGAATTGTGAATGTTCAGGATTGTTTTTGTATTATAAGTTTTTATTCCGCGAGTTATAGAATCTGAATCATTTAGATTTGTAATCCGAAACAACTCATTGGATGAGTTCCCATATTCTAAATGGGTTAAAAATCCAATTGAATTTCCATTCTTTTTACAAATCTCAATTACACTTAATTTATTCTTTTACATGAACTGAGAACTGTAATGATCACCAGACAGCATTATTGAAAAATCGCGTGGAGAAGATTTTTGAGTTCCCATATTTAAAATAGTTTAAAGAAAAATCATTTTCTCTCAATTTTCGAAAATTACCTGGCCCTCATTTTATTAGTTCTCTCAAAAAATAAATGATTACTTTAATATTATGTTGGCGTTCCGAAGAGCTGATTATTGAGTTCCCATATCTTAGATGGGCTAAAAAAGAATCAACTTCTCTACCTCCCACATACGTTATGTTATTAAATTTGTTTGAGATATTAACATTTTTTTCCCATGAATTTCTTTGAATTAAATTGCCTAATCCGTTTAAGTACTTGGGTCCCCCTGGACATTTCCTAAAACATCTAATTATGAGTTAGCTTCGCATCTATCTACGACCTGTCACCGAATTGGAGCTGGTAGCGGAACGGAAGGAGACCATCCTGGCAAAAGCACCTGTTGTTGGTGGTATCGAGCGCAGAGTGATCTTCCTTGATCAGTCCTCGTATCGAGTGGGCCTCTCCATTCATCGGACTCGTTCAGCCCCTCTTTTGCATCAATGAATGCTTACGCAATTATTGATTTTCCTTCGATTCGCACTCGTTTCACGTAATAGCTACAGTTTTAAAATATATATGTAACCCTTTTGGTTATAAATTTATGAAAGGTCATTCAGTAGCGTACTCTAAATATTTGTCTCCCATACTAAATAAATATTTTTATTTTTACCGTTACAAATATTCTGAACTGCTTCAGATTCAATGCACAGATGTATAAGAAAGAAAAAAATGGGTAACTTGTCTTTAAAGTATAACCAACAACCAAACAACGCACACTATGCAAAAAAGTCAAGTGAAGAAAAAAGTTTCTTTTTGAAAGCCCTACAAGATTTCTCTCGTTTGGTTAGAAGTTCTACTATTTGGTTGCAAATATGATTATTTTGTTGAAAATTCAACTACTTTTGTTGAAAATTCTTTTTTTTTATCAAAGATTCATCATTTTAGTTGAAGATTGAATTATTTTGTTGGAATTCAACTTTTTTGTTGGTAATTCAAATATTTGGTTAAAAAGTCTACTATTTGGATCAGAATTTTACTATTTTTTTGAACATTTACAAAAGACACGAAATAGCAGGAGAATTACTTTTTATACCAGAACATGGACACTAGATTAATCGTGAAATGCAAGGACTGCCTCTTGGATTTAGTCGGAGTAAAGCTTCTAAACCACACCTTTCTCAAATGGGTGGACCTTCTACAACCTCCAAGATATTTAAATTTTGGAGGAGAAAGCAAAAAGAGGTAATGAGACAGACAGAAGAAGAAAAGCGAAGGAGGAGGTCCACGAACAAAAACTTCTTTAAAATCGAAAGATAGAAGCATATGGTTACATAAGCTAAATAAAAATGAGACTAAGAAAAAATCATGTCTAATGCCGTTGTCCAAATAATCAGAAAAAAATGCGGAGAAAATGGAGGATATTGTGTATAAAAATAGAGAGAGACTGCTGTTTAAGGCAGGAGAAGTCATTGAAAGGGAGGAAAGTGAACAAGAAAATTATAAAAAGGAATGGCAAAAATAATGGAAGGAATTAATCTACTGGCCGCTACTTCTACAACACGAATTACGAGAAAAAAGGAAGGAAGATGTAAAAGAGAAAACTGAAGCAATGAAACGGGCGGTAACAAATGCGCTGGAATTGGAAGAGAAAGATAAAACAACAACAGAGGGGAAAAAAAGAATTAAGAGAAGATATGAGAAAAAACAGCCAAGGATGTTTTGAAACAACTGGAGAATGATGGAAAAGAATTGAAAGTAATAAAGGAAGAAGATGAAGCTGAAGAACTAACATTAGAGAAAGAATATAAAACAAAGCAGACGGAAGAAGAATACTACGGGGTGCGCAAAAGAAAAGATGTGAGGAGAGATGTCTCAGAATTTTTTTTGGAAGTGAAAAAATAAAATTCTATTGAGAAATAAATAAATAAGAATGATTGGGTAAGACTGACATTACAATTCTGCCCTACAATGGAAAAACATAGTTAAACCACATTTTTTCGAAAAATGAGTTTTTCATATCAGTGGAATCATGAGAGTAAGCTGCGTCGGACTATCATGGTTAGAACTGTAATTTTTTAATTATTTATAATAAAAAATGAATGTTTAAAATTTCGAATATTAAGAAAATTGACCAATTGAAATGGAAAAATATATGGAAAGTACTGAACGGTGCCTGAAATTTGTAAGAGAAGTCTAATACGCCACGAAATACTGGGAAAAATAAATCAAAAATAATCTTTTACCGAAGAACAACCTGCAACGCATTTTGTGAATCCCTTTGCTTTTTGGAATCAAGATGAACGACCACTTGAATCAACACCGCTTGATCTGTCTATAGGGCATAAAGAAAATTGTTGTAACCAAAGCGATATTCTCAATACTTCATTGAATAAATCTATTTTAAATTTGTCAGGATTTAATAATGCGTCTTTGGAACAGGTTTTCTCTTAGCGTGTCTTGAATGATTCTTCTTCAAAATATTATAAATATGTCAATAATAATGAAGTTTATGACGAGGAGTCAAAAGAAAACGAATCTCCAGCAGAAAATATAGAAAGAAAAGAGAACCTCGAAAATTATTTTGAAACTGAAAAAGAATCAATGAAGAATGACAAATTAACAGAAAGAAAAGAAAGTCATCCTGTTCTTCCTCCTTGCATGGATAGCTGTCGTTTTAATTGCAAAAAATACGTATCAGCTGAAAATAGACACAATCTAAACAAATCATTCTGGCAATTAGGATGAATTGAGAGAAGATTCTTTACAGCCAGTCATGTACAACGCGCACCTATCAAACGGCGAAGGGTAGACTCTGATTCAAAACGCAACAATTATTTTAGCTATCATATGTTGGATGATGATCAATTTAATCAGAGGCAAGTATGCAAATTGTTTTTTCTTTATCCTCAGGTTTGAAGCCAAATAATGATCTAATAATTAGAACCAACTGTCTCGCATTATCGTCGCGTTCATGCCCCTTATAGGCGATACTTGTCAACTGAAATGAGCATAACAGACGTCTGCGAAGATTTCCTTGAAAAAAATCCCTCCGAGTCTTGCTCATACGAACTTTATAGGTCAGTTTTTCAGAAAATGAATATTTCTTTCACCTAGTTGGGTTGCGAAGAATGCGAGCGTTTTAAGGCCTTCGAAGTGCATCATCCTATTCATGGGAAAGAAAATTTGAATGCCGACTGTCATGACTGTCAGGAATGGTCACTTCATAAAAATATTGCAAAGGTAGCTCGCGAAAAGTACACGCATCACGTCGAAAGCTCCTGTAAGTCAACTGACATTGCGTATTATTCTTTCGATTTACAAAAAGTGATCATGCTGTCTAGAATGGACGAATTGATAGTATCTGTATTTACTCGAAGAAAAATAGCCTTTATTCAAAGTTTCGTGCTATTAGGATCTTCTAAAGGAACACTTAATAAACGTCTTGCAGTTCTTTGGCATGAGTGTGTCGCCGAGCGTAAAAAGAAATAATTAGTAAGCGCTTTTCATTCTTTTTTTTCAGCTAACCGTGATAAAGAAAGGATTGTTCTTTGGCTAGTTAATTCATCTGCGCAAAATAAAAACTGGTGTTTCTTCTCATCTCTTATCTACATCGTGAATTCAGACGAAGTAGAAACGGATTTTATTGAAATTAGCTACTTCGAAAGTGATCATACTTTTATGTCTGCAGACGCATTTCATCATCAAGTAGAAGCCTCAATGAACAAAATAAAAAGAATCTACGATTTCGCAGATTTCGAAACTGCAGTGGGAAAGGCCAACTCGGAGAAAGTTAAAATTAAACCCCTCACTCCCTCTAATTTTCGAAATTGGGCTGATCATTCGTCTGCTCAAAAGTTAAAAAATTTCAACGAACGGCCTTATCTGCAGGATATGAAGCAAGTCAAAGAGACTCGAGCTCATAGTCACTACAGTCTTTTCCTTTTTTTAAACGGTGGACGAGAAGACAAAGTTTCTCGCAAGTTCTGGCAGTTCCATGCTGCGCAAATGCATTTCAAACTGTTAAATAAAAATAATACAGCCCCAGAAAAAAGTAGGTTGTTCGACGGACAAGAGTAGTCACTTCCAATAGATTTTGGGTCGCTGAACAAATTCGGATTCAGCGACGAACAATACACAGAAGTGATCTTTTTTGGTCCGCTCTGCCCAATACCTTGCAGTGGGGAAGGGGCTGCAGAATTCCAAAATTAGCTTTTTTCACATCCTAACCTCAAAACGATTGTTTTCGTGTTGATTATGTTTGTGATAAAAAACATGTTATCGAACAATACAAGCTTGCTCGGAAATTCTGACAGAGAATAAACACTTAGCGGTTCGAAGTACATGGAAATTGAGACCTAAAAGTATCTGGGGTTGAGTTGCTCCAAACAATGGAGTCGACCACGGCGTGGTTCCCAGTTAAGCTGGAAGACCCTTCTATGATCCTTCGGCGATTGGAGGGATTCAACCTTTCACTGAGGACAGATATCTGGCAAATCGTCAGGCATGATCGGCCTCCGGAAAAAGACACAGCGGAAGGTACTAAGCAACTTCTAGTTGTACAAATTCCTGAGTCCCAGGCAAGGGCTCTTGCGGTCCTCGACAAAAGGCCCTTCTACAAGCTTGGCCACTGTGTCAGAACACAGGAAGACGGGGAGCAGATCTAAAATAACAGCTTCTGGCCTAACCTGTAATTCAACTGCATCAAATGCAGGGCGACTGAATGGTGCTTGAGTTTTTTTGGAACAAAATTTAGAAAAAGATTTATTGTATTTGATTCGCAGACACCACATTCACGAGATTATATTAAGATGTGCGTTTGAAGAAAAGTTCGGATTTACATCGGGACCCGCAGTACCAATAATCAAGGTTTTTCAACATTCATGGCCCAAAATTAATGTCTTAAATTACAAACCTGGAATAACAGGTGAAAGACTTAAAACAGCATTGGAAGATGTTTCAGGAAGTATCACGGATTTTGCAATGAAATGTTTACAAAACCCTGAATGTAGGGAAGATTGTAAGGAATTACTCAAAACAGTTGCCATCTTTCTCGGTGATACTCCACCAAGTGGAGTGAATTGCCGATCTCCAGGAGCTATACATCATGCTGGGTGAATCGCTAAAGCCATTTATTGCATTAAGATGCTTCTTTTTCGAAATAAATTTCAGATGACAGCATTTGATAAAAACGCTTGCGGAGATGTTTGCACCTTTATCGCAAGATTATATTTTGAAGCTTGGTTTCGCGTGCCAATTGCTGTGCAAGCCCCATATCAACTTATGGTCACTTATGGTATTTTACACCAGAAACAGCAGCACTGTCATTCTTTGATTCAAAAGTACCGCTGGCTTCTCTTATCGACCATCTCTTTCTAAATTTTAGTCAGCTCCCTCGGCATTTATGAGATACTTTCAGATGAAACTTTTACCCATCAACAATTCACAAAATGGTATGGACTGCAAGACCACTACAGTACACGTAAGCATGATTTAATTTAATCTCAATACAAATAAAAATTAAAAAAACATATTTCCCAGTTTTGAAACAATTCGGTGTTTGGACTTACAAAAATTTTTTATTTTTTTATTTTTATTTTTTTATGACTGAACTAAACTTTATACCTGTATGCACTCCTCGCGTGGCAAGAAGTTCTTTTGAAAAATGTTTGAGGAAGTTTTAAACACTGAAATTCCTCCAAAAAGTTGTCCCATATTTCGCGTCGTTTAACACAAAATCTGAATTTTCGATTATTTTCATAATATTTTCTATAAATAAAACCAAAATGGCAAGTCCTATCAAAAAATGGTTCAAATAAATTTTTTATGACTTTTTAAAAGATATAATTGCTCTTTAACACTTTCCTTGTATTTTTCGCCCTTTGTATTTCAGGTGCGCAATTTTCGTGTACTAATCTTTTTTTCGTAACAATGGTTAAATAAAGGTTCGCCTTAGTAGAAAATGTCACTAAAGTAAAAAATTTTATTTGGACCAAAAAATCATTAAAAAATTAAAGAAAAATCTATTTTCTTCATCGGGCATGAGAGGAGTAAGTATCAACTTGAGTGCTTAAAGAAGTATTATATTTCAGTTTTCAAACAGTTTTGCTCTTTGAATAAAAACGAGTAAAATGTAACTAATTACTAGTAAAAATTTTGAGATTCGATTAGAAAAAAGTTAGCCGGTAAAGATGATTATAAAATTACTCATTTGATTAGTCGAAATATTTCCTGATAAATAATGTTTAATAAAACTTGCGATGGTGTAGTATTTTTAATTCTAGTGAAACGATAAGAAGGTCATTTTGAGAAATATTGTTGACGCGACCTAGGCCGTTTCTATTTTTAAAATATTGCTTTCTAATTCTTTCAACCAAGTTAGGAAAAATCAGAATTTTTTTTACAATCTTGAAATGATAATGAATCAATATAGGATCAGTATGAATCCATATATTGAATAATCATGCATATTCAGGATCCTCATGCGGTACGTTTCAACAGAAATCTGTTTTGGATTATCAAAAATTTTTTCATTTGTATATATTTTTTTCCATAGAAAATTATGATTATTTAGCAAGCTTAGTGAAAAACATTTTCCGTAAATTTTTGTTGGCTTTTCTTTGGCTCTGAGTGACAAGTGGACGAAATGTCGCATTAATTATTTTGAGAGAAAATGGCTAAAACTAGTAAAAAATTGTTTGAAAAATCTATATATATGAGTAAAAAGTAGTATTTGATGTATTATAATCATATTGTAATACAAGAAACTGAAAAAAAATCGTGATTATGGCTAAAAACTCGCAAAACACAATTTTTCACTTGTGGACTTTTTTGGGAACATATAAATATACTTATGGGGTTGATATTTAAAAAATGAGTTTTGATTCGTATTCTATAAATAATTGTTTAAAAGTGTTGAGTTTCAGCTCAATTTACTTAATATTTATGGTTCTGAATAAAATTTGCAAAAACGTCTGTTTCTCTTGTGGTGGTAGCGTCCCACCCTTGTCTCATTACTATCACATTTCTATAATAACTTTGTATTATTACAACACAGCATATTTTTTAATAACTTGAAAATCGTAGCTTTCAGGAAAGTAGAAATTGATAAAAAATATATTGTTTATAATTAAAAAGTTTTATTTTGTGCCAGAGAGTAATGACAAAACGTCAAAGAAATATATTTTTTTTAATCAGTTACGAGGGGAATAAGTATCAACTTAAGTGCTTCAAGAATTGCATTTACGTTTCTAAGCTTTTCTGTTCTCTGAATCAAAGTTGGTGAAATTTGACTAAGTGCTGGTGAAATTTTACAGTTTCGATTGTCAAACAGTGAGCCACTAAAGATTACTATAGAAAATTACAAATTCGAGTAGACGAGATCTTTGCTAAATCAATAGTGGAAAATTAATTGATTGGTAAAAAAAAACATAATAAGCGTGAGAAATATAAAAGTTTAATAAAATGAACCTATGGTATACCATTCTTATCTCTATTGAAAGCAGAAGAAGGCCATATTGTGACATTGCAAACGTGAAACTTTTTTCAACAGAGTTCTGTTTTCGATTTTCTCAATCATTTCGGTTGTTTCGCAAGCTTTGT
>CAKNWW010344914.1:0-16148 GCA_932074435.1 Andricus kollari
CAGCCCCACCACTTACCACTACAACTGCACGGGACGTGCCCGTAAGCTCCACTGGCTTATGTCTAAAAGTTTAGTGGCAAGTGGAAGGAGTACTTTTCGTAGACGCATCCCCACTACTCAAATGCTGGCTTTCGCACTCTGGTACGATCGCCCGTCCAGAAAAATTCAGCTTTGACGCATAAGGATGCGTCAAAGCTGAATTTTTCAGGACGGGCGATCTTCTTCGCGGACGGGGCATATAATATTTATACAATATATTATTATATTATATCAAATAAATATGCGTAAATCGTTATTCTTTTTATTTCAGAATAGCAAACGTACTTGTTCGCAGCTTTTTTTGTAAATAAAATTTTTAATAACTTAGACTCTGTTGTTTCGCTACAATTCTTGCGCTACGTGCGAATGACCGCGAACAGTTTTTTAATCTACGCAATGCTGAGAACGATCTTTTAGCAGTACATGATAATGCTGGTATGGTTAACACGATTCTCATTAGCCTCATAAACTCTGGAATTAAGTCGGCTTAGTTAGCATTGTCATTAAACTGTAAGGGAGCAAGAAATCATCCTTGTTTTCTTCCTAGAACTATATGCCGCAGTAGAAATTGACAGGACAAAGCAAAATATAACAGAATAGCACAATTGCGCAACATTATTTTATGACGTCATCAGGACAAGCCGAGAATGTTCTAGAAGCGTAGCACGGTCTTGAACCACTTTTCTAGAAAAGTTTAGCATGGACACGAAGCACTACAGCTAAAATCTTTTCGATGTCGGTAAGGTAGAAATTTATAATTAGAACCGGCCTTACTCATCTACTTGCACGCATTGTACTAAAAGGTTTAAGTGGTCGTCCAAACGTGCATCACATGCTTTTTTTGCTATAGTTTTGTGCACTTGTGTGTCTCTCCGTGTATATCAAACTGTAGAAAAAATGCATCACGTTATCAAGGAGCGGGGATCAAGAAATTTATATAGCAAGAGCAAGTAAGGGCTTTGTTGGACAAGATATATATTTTAGATTAATCTCTTATTTGCGTGTTGCTTGCTCAAACAACACTCGTCCCACAACACTGCTCCGACACAGGTTGCGGATCAATATCTCTAGCGATCGCTCCAAGTGGAGAACTTCACAGAGCCATAGTACGTCACCGTTCAGAGAAATGTACACAAACTGCACGGAAAAAAAAGTGACGGAAATTTTCATTGACCGAGTCTATGGCTTTAGGATAGGTCTAAAAGCATTTGACAATTTGAAAATATCGTATCAGAAAATCATGCAAATAGTGCTTGAAGAAATATAGGACTTCTTAGATTGCGTTCAGCACTGTCAGTGAAGCACTCGTAGACTCCATCTACAAAATATCACATACAAATTTGTAAGCCGTTCAACACTCTAATATTAAATTCTCGAAGACAGTCAAGGAAGGGTTCATAGACTGTCAAGCTAGCCGTTTATGGTAATAAAAAAATAAAAAATTCTGTTTTAAATTTAGAATATTATTATCTTTAACTTATATATTTATTTAAACATAATATAACACACACAATTACTTACTTATATTAATGGCACCCTTTTTACGCTCTGAAAAATCAGACGCACGCTGTGGGGATTAGAACTACCTAAACTCTAGACTCAAGACTAATGCAACTCATTCCTAACCGCTCAAGCCACTCGGCTAATTATTCGGGTTGAAAATATGTTAAAAAATCTTGGCGTTGTGCTACAGCTGAAAACTGCTTGGCCGCGTAAAAATAATCTGGATGAGGGCTGCGAATAAGTCAACTTGCTGCCAGACTGACTTTGCATAACAAATTAATTACATTGTTATTTATTTATTAACAAAATTTGTAACTTGGGCAAAAACTAACTTGCGTTTACACTCTTAAGGTCATGTAGTACATCATGACGCCACGTATTACCGACCATCCCATGTTATTTTTTTCCGCCAATTTAAAAAGAGGGAAATTGAAATATCGTGCTAATTTTTTTTTTTAATGACAGGTAATATTATGGGGCAGGTCTGTCTGGTCAATTAAAGTTGCTATATTATTGCTAAATATATATATTTTAAATATTTGCAATGCTCACCTCGAAGCTCTTGTATTACAAATAATTTAAATATGGCGGCTGTGGTGGGTCTCCGATACCGTGTTGAAAATCGAACGGACCTCTTTTTCTAATATGTGGAGATGGAAAGAGAGGTTTGTTCTATTTTCGACTTCGAAACAGCATCGGAGTCCCAGTGCTGGTGAGAGAAAACTTGAGAAAAGGATGCGAGCGCCACGTCGCAGTTGCGGTTGCCAGGAGAAGCGCCCTGCCGGTTTCGCACAAACTGAGTTGGTAACGACGCTAGAGTTTTGTAATGTGACTACATGTCAGAATAGAAACATATTCCCAGACATGTGCTGCCTCCTTCTAATTTACAAAACCTCAGGTTCATTCTTTGTATTTTCCGGGAGAAGCGCCCTGCCGGTTTCGCAAAAACTGAGTCGGTAACGACGCTCAAATTTTGTAATGTGACTACCCTGCCGTTGGATATCCATCTATTCGCTTGAATAATAATCTTATCCGGCGTAACTATCCATTTTGATCCTGCTCTATCCGTTTTTGTGCATTACTATCCATTTTTATTCATATAGGTTTCAATGATTAATTTTTTATCCGCGACTCAATCCTTATCTATCCGCCAACTACTTAGATTTGATCTCGTCACCTATCACGAATTAAAAATGTATCCATTTTAATCAATTCTTATCCTCTTTAATCCTTTCTATACAAAATGTATTCTCTTATCGTTTTAATCCAAGATTCTCTATCCACAACCCTATCGTCGTCTATCCGAGACCCACTTTGACATTCGTTAATATCTATCACGGATACGATACTCATCCGTGCCAATCATTACCTATCCTCTTTAATCCGTTCTCCACAAAATATATTGTTTATCCGTTCTTATCCATAATTTCCTATCCGTCACCTTATCCTTTTCTATCCGCGACCTACTTTATCATTCCTTGTTAACTATCACGGATAGAATACTTATCCATGCTAGTCAATATTTATCCTCAGGAATCGTTACTTCACAGACAGAATTGGCTATCCGTTCTACTCCATAATTTTCTACCCGTCACCCTATCTTTTTCTATCCGCGAGCTACTTTGATTTTCCTCATTATGTAACGCCGATAGAATCTTAATCTGTGCCAATCATTTTTTATCATGTTCAATCCTTTCACCATAAAATTTATTGCCTATCTGCACGAAGCCATAATTTTCTATCCGTCATCGTATTCTTTTCTATCCGCGGACTACTTTGATTTTTATCATAATGTACAAAAAAATTATTGACTCTCCGTTATAATTCGTGATTTTCTATCAAATACGAATTAGCATTATAGTTTCCACTGCAGATACATACGTATGGAATTTTTTTCATTTGAACTGATACGCGAGGATAGAAGATTCATAGTTAAATACAGATTCAAAAGAATATACGCGGATAGAGTATTACTAGTTGAAGTCTGATTAAAACGGATAAATATGAATAGCATAATTTTACTTGAAGACGGACTTAAACGGATAGATATGGATATATCGTTTTTAGTTGCAGATGGATTAAAAAGGATACATAAGGATAGAATATTTTTCGTTGAAGACTGATTAAAACGGATAAATAGGATACGATCTCACGGATAGATAAGGCTAAAAATGTTCGGACTGAAACGGATAGGGGCGGATCAAATTCCACTTCACGTATTGAAAAATATTCAAACGGATAAATATTTCAAAATCTCACAAAGGATAGAACATGACTGAAAAGGATGCAAAGTGCTCATTCAAACGGCTAATTGCTATCCGTTTGAATCCGTTTACTTTCAGCAGGGTAATCATCACAATATAAAAATATTTCCAGACATATGCTGCCACCTTCTAATTTACACAACCTCAGGTTCATCTTTGAATTTTTAGCATTCTTCGAATTTTCACAATTCTATTCAATTTTTCTGAAATCCTTTGAATTTTTTTCATTTTTCGAATGCTTTAGAATTCTTCTGAGTTCTGTACAATCTTTTGAATTCTGTGAATTCTTTTGAATTATTTGAAATCTTTGAAGACTTTTGAATTCTTTAAATTCTTTGAATACTTTTGAATTATTTGCATTCTGTGAATTCTTAGAAGTCTTTTGAATTCTTTGAAATCTTTTGAATTCTTTGAAGACTTTTGAATTCTTCTAAATTATCCGAATTATTCTAAATTCTTTGAATTCTTCTAAATTCTTTGAATTGTTCTGAATTCCGCGAATTCTTTAAATTCTTTTGAATTCTATTGAACTCTGTGATGAATGCTTTGCATTCTTTTTAACTCTGGGAATTCTTTTGAATTAAAATTTTTTTTCCAATTCTTCGACTTCAAAAATTAAGTATTACTCAAGATTAAAACTAACGACCTAACATTAAAAATTAATTTCAATTCTTTGAATACTTTTGGATTCTTTGAAGACTTTTGAATTCTTTAAATACTTTTGAATTTTTTGCATTCTGGGAATTTGTGGAATTCTTAGAATTCTCCTGAATTCTTAAAATTCTTTTGAACTCTGTGAATTCTTTAGTATTATTTTCAATTCTTTGAAATCTTTTGAATTAAAATTTTTTTCAGTCCTTCGTATTCAACAATTAAGTATTGCTCAAGTGTAAATACTTTTGTATTCTTTGAATACTTTGAAGACTTTTTAATTCTTTGAATTCTTATGAATTCTTTTGAATGCTTTGAATTCTTTGCATTAAACAATTAAGTAACTGGGTAAACATCCCATTAATCGTGATCTTACTACCAGTAATACTATAAAATGTTAAAAGTAAGTGTTATTTTTTTCTTCTAAATGTTACGATTATTGGGACCTACACCATTATTGGGACCTTCACGATTACTCGGACACTTACCTTACTTAAAATTGCGAAAAGAACAATAAGAATTCTTATAAATTCTTTGAATTTCTTGAATTCTTTTGAATTTCTTGAATTCTTTTGAATTCCTTGAATTATTTTGAATCGTTTTAATTTTTTTGAATTCTTTGAATTCTTCAAGTTCTTTTGAATTCTTTAAGTTTTTTTTTGATTTCTTCGAATTCTTTTGAATTCCTTGAATTCTTTTGAATGCTTTGAATTCTTTGCATTAACAAATTTAATAAGGGGTCGTGCACATGTTACGTCACACGTTTTTCCTTTGTTTAAATAAAAACGAGAATGAAATTGCCTCGAAGCCAAGAGGATACAAAGTCATAAACAAAAGAAAAACGTTTGTCGTATTATGTACACGACCCCTAATTGGGTAAACATCCCGGTAATCGTTATCTTAGTACCAGTAATCGTGACGCCAATTTTCTTCTTTTCTGTCCACTTTGAAATAATTGAAATTCCATTAAATACTATAAAATGCTAAAAATAAATGTTACCTTTTTCTTCTAAATGTTACTTTCATCAGATTTTTTAACAATACTTTAACCAAATTATACAATTATTGGGACCTACACCATTATTGGGACCTTCACGATTACTGGGACACTTACCTTACTTGAAATTACGATAAGAACAATAAGAATTCTTCAGAATCCTGATAAATTTTTTGAATTTCTTGAATTCCTTGAATTCTTTTGAACTTCCTGAATTCTTTTGAATTTCTTGAATTCGTTTGAATTCCTTAAATTGTTTTGAATCATTTGAATTCTTTTGGATTTCTTGAATTCTTTTGAATTCTTCGAATTCTTTTGAATGCTTTGAATTCTTTGCATTAAAAAATTTAATAAGAGGTCGCGCACATGTTACGCCACACGTTTTCCTTTGTTTAAATAAAGACAAGAATAAAATTGCTTTGAAGCCAAAAGGATACAAAGTCATAAACAAAAGAAAAACGTGTGTCGTATTATGTGCACGACCCCTAATTGGGTAAACATCCCAGTAATCGTGATCTTAGTACCAGTAATGATGACGTCAGTTTTCTTCTTTTCTGTCCACTTTTAATTAATTAAAATTTCATTTAATACTATAAAATGTTAAAAATAAATGTTATCTTTTTCTTCTAAATGTTACTTTTATAAGATTAAAAACAATACATTACCAAGTTAGAAAATTATTGGGACCTTCTCGATTACTGGGACTTACGTTACTCCGAATTATTTTGAATTCCTTGAATTCTTTTGAATACTTTGAATTCTTAGCATTCAAAAATTAAGTGAGGGGTCGTACAAATGTTATGTCACGGGTTTTTCCTTTGTTTAAACGAAGACAAGAATACAATTGTCTCGAAGTCAAAAGGATACAGCGACATAAACAAAAGAAAAACGTGTGTCGTATTACGTGTAGGGCCCCTAATTGGGTAAACATCCCAGTAATCGTTACCATAGTATCAGTAATGGTGAAGCCAATTTTCTACTTTTCTGTCTACTTTGAATTTATTGAAATTCCATTTCATACTACAAAATGCTAAAAAGAAATGGTATTTTTTCTTCTAAATGTTATTTTTATCATATTTTTTAACAATACATTAAGCAAGTTGCACGATTATTGCGGAAAATGCACAATTTCAAGGAGAGGGAAATGGAGGATTTTTATTAAAAATAATATTGACGACGTTGTTTACTGCAAAAATAATATTATTTTTATACATACAAGAGATTTTTAATGAAAACTAACACTAAAAGACCGAAAAAAAATAAATAAATCGAGAAAAACAAAACTTTTAAACCGCAACTTTTACCCACACGCCGGTCGCACTGGTTCATTTTCGTCCCGCTAAAAAGTTCATAAAAAGTTCATGACTAGCCGAGGGCGGCCCGACTGCGCGTGCAGGTTCGTACCTGTACTAAGTTTTTTTATAAGGGGGTGCTGCACCCTGCCCCTTTTCGATTTCCGAGCAATTTCAAAGTGAATTTTCGCTTAAGACAAAATTGACCCATGTACGACCGCGCAGAGTTAATACACCACATTCTTAATATCAAACTACTAATATAAAAATTGCCTGCAATCAAATGAGTGTCTCAAGTCAAAAATAACTATTCTTTTAAATAGACTGATGCATAACATGCTCTGAGCGCTCGCGCGTCGCACTAAACAATTTATGTATATCTCATGAAATGGTAGAAATGACTAAGTACATATTTCTTTTCGCATTTCTCTCCAGAAAAAAATCTAGAATAACGCGCAAAGAAATTTTCTTTTGCAAGGAGAAAAGTTCCATTTGTTTATAAACAATTAATATTTTTCAAACAAGCTCAATGTTTTTATGTTTAGAAGGAAGATGTCTGAAATGTACGTTCCTAAGCAAAATTTTCAAAATACGAATCTGCAAATTCATGTTGTAACACTGAATTTGTATTGTGAATAAGTTGTGCGGAAAAAAATTGGTTGCGACAAAAATCTGGAGAAACCTTTCCGAACATGAGGGCTATAAAAAAAATATTTTACAATGAAAAAAACGACTTTCGATTTAGGATGGCCTACTTGGGATAATTTGACATAAACAAAAAATTCTAACTCAAATGAAAAAAGAACTGGTAAGCATAAAATTCTAATCAATGCAGATTTTTATTATGGTAGGTCGCTTTTTTGGCTCCGCACACTTCTTTTTTGTGTTTCTATGTTATTAAATACAATTATATTTGCATCCAAAAAGTTGAGTTTTCAAGTTAAAAAGTCAAACGTTTTAGACAAAAGTTGACTTTTAATCTCGGAAAGATAAATTTTCAATAAAAACTTAATTTTCAACCAAAAAAAATGAATGATCAGGCAAACAGTTGAACTCAGTTCAAATAGTCAGTGTAGAAATTTTACTCACTAAAAGTATTGCAATTCCAACCAAATAGATGACTTTTTAACGCAAAAGATGAATTTTTAACTAAGATGATTAATTTTCTACTAAAAAAGAGGGATTTTCGACAAACTATCCATAGTCTCAACCAAATACTTGAATTTTCTACTTAAAAAGATTCTTCCAAAAATGGAATAGTGCAATTTTAATTGAAAACCATTCATTTTCATTAAAAAAGAAGAATTTTCAAGAAAATAGTTAATTTTAAAACAAAGAGATTAAGGGCATGTGATACTTCAATCGTGTTCAGTTCCCCCGGGTTTTTGTCCACAAAACTTAAACTTTTTAAAAACTGAATTCGGAGATGCTATAAAATAGAATAACGGACGTCCCCGAACTCTTTTTTTAAGGGATAATAGCAAAAAATATATATTCTGCTGAATAAAATTTTTCTGTATATGCACTATTTGGAGGTTAGGATCGGTTGACAAGTCTCTGTCATTCCGATAATGTCGGTATCTGTTGTACCGAGTGGCATAGAGGGCGTCCTAACGAGCATAAATTAAATTATTTATGAAATATATTTTTTGGATTGCTTACAAACAAGCTTAGTTCCGGGACATTAGTTACTATGTTTTATTACTTGTCCTAAGTTTTCGACCAAAAATATTGTGTAGTTTGGAAGTAAAGCTGCGGGGAGAATTGTAACACACATAACCTCAAAATACACACATATTAATCAAATTTAGCAAAATGAAATTTTTTAAATTATTCCACAACAGAAGAGTTTGGGGACGTCCGTTAGCATGTTCTCTATCATTCCCCAAATTTTTAAGGCAAAATCTTTATTATTGTAGGAAAAAAGCCGGGGGAACCTAACACTGCTAAAATCGATAACTTTTTAAGTATCACATGCCCTTGATTGCGCGCAACAAATATCGACGAGGACCTTTTTTATAAAAAGTTATATCTTTATTTTATGATGTAGAAAACTTACTCTTAGGAGCGACATTTACGATGTTAGTCCATAAAAAAGAAAACTTTTTTTTTTTAGACTAGTGACTAGTGTTATACATACGCTAACGTGAACTGTTATCCCAAAACTAAACCTACGTGAAGTTTCATATTTAAATTGTTCAAAATTGTACAATTTAAAATCTTTGATAGATAAATAACTGCAATATAGAAAATGTTAAAATTGGAATAATGTCATGTTAGAAAAAATCCAAATTATTATGTTCCAATTTAAATAATACAAAATTGCATAATTTAAAAAAGAAAGCCTTTTTATACTTGACCGAATAAAAATTTACAACTCCAAAAATCACCCTTTAAAATCTTAAAATTAGAGACTTTCCATAAATTGTTCAAAATTAAACAATTTGGAATTAAAAACCTTAATAATCGGGGAAAATTTTCAATATTACAATATTTTGAAGAATATTTCCAATTCTGAACTATTTTATTTTCATTTTTTTGTAAATTATTAGTATTTTTAATGAAAAATTATGGGATTTCAAATAGGGTTGCCACCTTTCTCGCGGACACCAGCCGGCAGCTCGTTTTACCGGGGGGAGGGGAATTGTACAAATCGTTTTCAACACCACGTTTTTAAGTATCACGCTACGATATAAATAGCATACCTTCAACTTTATTTTGTAATGTTGTTGATAAAATTTTGAAAACAAAATTAAAGTTAAACACGGTTTCTAACAATATTTAAGTTTGTACTTTCCTAGACGCACCGGCCTACGTGGCAAGCCTAATTTCAAATAATATTTACAATATTTCAACAAATTTAGGCTATGTTGGTGTGTTTCACCTGAGATTGGCATTTTTGAACAAAAATAATTAGATTTAAATCCAATGATTTTTATTTGAAATAATAGAATTTACAAGCTTTAACAATTTCGGATTCTGTTAAAGTTTTTTTATCGGAAATAGAAATTTTTATCACAAAATTATTAGTTTTTAAAGAAGATTCATATTTTTTAACATTTTTAAGTTAAATTAGTACTTTAAAACAAAATTTTAAGTTAACTTAGTATTTTTAAACAAAAATACTCATAATTTGGACAACATTTAGAATAGAATAGAATAACAACAATTATTAAAAATGGAAGAAAGTTTGAAATAGAAGAAAATTATCAATTTAATTTTCAAATATTGTAAATTCATCTTTCAATTTTCAGCAGTTTTAAATTTAACTCTTGAAAAATAATCTATTGAAAAATGATAAAAGTTGGAAATTCCATTCTGAACTGTTGAAAACTCAAGAAAAAAGCGAATTTTGTTTTTAAAAAAACAAGGGTTAAAAATGTAAGTAACCTTTATATCCTTCACCTG
Source organism: Andricus kollari (assembly GCA_932074435.1). NCBI lineage: Eukaryota > Metazoa > Arthropoda > Insecta > Hymenoptera > Cynipidae > Andricus > Andricus kollari. The sequence goes on from CAKNWW010344914.1 coordinate 10,155, forward strand.
AGATGGAAGAGACCTATTGACCACTCCAAAAGGTACCTTTTTAGGAATGAAGCACCCTCCAGACTCCTGACTCCAGAGAACATGCCAAAAAGCAGATTCCGAGGCCTGCTGTTGCTCATTTTTTGACTCCTTGCACGACTCGGAAGCTCCTCTGATGCTTCCAAATCCCACAGACGATCCTCACAGCTTGATTCCAAGTCATATTCCATATTTAGGGAAGCAGTCGACCCTCCAATATTTATTAATTTGACACGCCTTTTCCTCGCGCAAAGTCACAATAAACTGTTTCTCACGAATCTCAATATTAAAACAATTCACGAAGAAATAAAAAAAAAAAACAATCAGTTGCCCCTCGAAATCCACAAATTTGCCCTTTTTTCGAATGTTGTCTAACATATAGAGGTTAGCACGCTAGTCAGTCCGATGCAGAATTTCGAATATTCACCTGGCAACGGAATAAAATCACAAGAAACGATGGATAATGAAGTTTTACTTGGCGCGTGCACCACACTTGTTCATTTTCACAATCTCAATTTTTCTGGGATGCTTCACAGTTGGAAAAAAGATTAAAATCGTTGTTTACATGTTGAATAACTCGATGCGAAAACGGCCGAACGACGTAAACTCGTAAAATGACGACGGCGGGAAAACTAGTCACGTGACTCGCCTGATTATTTCACGATAAAGTACCTAATTCTAATTCCTGGATGAATATTGACATAAATATTTATTGTAAGATTTGCAGACCAAACAATATTGAAAGAACTGAGAAACTTATTATTATTATTATATTATAATCTTTAAGATCAATTAAACATTTTTAATATATTACAAATCATCGTTTTCTATTATATACAATAAATACTGAAAAGTCTTCAAATGTAAATATTGAAAATTAAAGAATTTTAGATTGCGAATTGTTTAAATTGAAGATTTTTCAAATGTAAATTATCAAAATTTAACTATTAAGAAAAACGAGAAAATCAACATACCTGTAAAATATGAATCTCCAAAATTAAATATTTTACATGTACGTTAATTTGATTTTTTTTTCAATAGTCCAATTTTGAAACTCTACAATTGAAAATTCTTTAATTTAGGCATTTTGCAAATTTTAGTTCTTCAATAATTATGAATATTTTCAATTTAAGATTTTTCAATATATAATGTGTATAATAGAAAATGATGCAATTTTGCATGTTTTTTTTAAATAGTTCAATTTGTTAGGTTTACAATTGAAATGTATTCAATTCTATAGACTTACAATTTCAAATTCATTCTGAAGGTTATATATCATATATATTGTAAACCTTTAAAAATCGAAAAGTTTTTTATTTTGAAAAGTTAAATCAAAATCACCGCAACTTGAGAATTTTTATTTATACATCTTTAAAACTGAAGAATTGTAAACTGCAAATAGTTAAAAATGAAAAATTTTCAATTGTAAATTTTTTTAAATCACAATAAAAAAAAATCTGCTGCGCGCTGTTCGCTTCGTTTGCAAGTTTGAGCGCGCCTAAGGCGTTCGGTCTCTGTATTTCCCCCACATTTGCGCCCAGACGTTTCACAATTCAAGGACAAGTCATCGACAACTGTAACTTGGTTATTGTGAATTCTCTTTTGTTAAAGCTCCTTTGGCTTTAAGGAACGCATTCTCATCGCGAATATCGTGCTTCGCACTCGATTTTGTCCAGAATCTGAACTTTTCTACATTATTTTCAACATTATTATATCAAATGTAAATCATATTTATTTCTGTATCTCAATATGGCACTGCTTACTCAGATTTTGCAAATTAATGTACAAATTTTATTTTTCATGATTACTTCAATATTTGCTCCTTATTTTACACTAACTTTTATTCTCAGCTACCCTGAAAATGCTATCATTTCAATAAATTTATAGTATAACAATTCATAATATGAATTGGTATTGAAACATACGTATTTTCATTGTCCATAAATTTAATTTTTTTATTTTCCACGATATTTTTTTATGATTTAAACTGTAAATGCGCATACTAATGTGAACTGTTTCTAAGCAAATTTGTAGACATAATTTAGGCGAAAAATTGTGTTAAATAAAAAGTTATTGTAGCTTGTGTCCTCCCTCGAAAAAGTCGAATTTTAATTATGGATGCATTTTAATAAGAAGAGTTTATGACAAAGTAGATCTTTTTTGGACAAACAACTTTTGTCTTTTCATTTTTTTCGTCTCTTGTGTCGTTTTTCCAAAAATTTAATTTGTTTATTTTTATTCTTATTTTTTAGGATTAAAAAAAACTACTCACCCTTACTAAAAATTATAAATAACAAAATTGTACATCCTCTTTGAGTGAACAAGTTTGCCTATTATTATTTTTTCTTAACTTGTGTCGTCTTCCAAAACATAATTTTTTTTATTTTTAATGTTATTTTTTACGATTAAAACAAAAACTAAACGCCCTATCGAAAAATTTTTAATAACAAATTTGAAACCCTTTTTAGATGAGCAACTTCTGCCTATGCATTTTTTCTAATAGCTTGTGTCGTTTGTCCAAAACTTATTTTTTTTTAATTTTTAATGTCGTTTTTTACTAATAAAACAAAAACTATGCGTCCTATCAAAAAGTGATCAATAACAAATTTGTAGATCTTTCTTGGGTGCACGATTTTTTTCTCTTCATCTCTTTTTTATCTTGCATAGTTGGACCGCGAAATGGAATTTTTAATTTTTAATTATTTTTTGTGCGATCAGAATTTGAATTTTCGTTTTTTCGGATAAATTCAAAAAGTTGTTATGATAATCTTTTAGTGCTGTCAAAAATAAATGTTTTTCTCCTCTTGGCTTTTTTTCATATCGTGCGTTGTTCGGCTTAGAATGTAAATTTTCGTTTTTTTTTTTTTTTTTATTTTGAAAATGCTATAACTCTGATAATTTTATTGTTCCCGAAAAATGTCATCAGAATAAATTGTTTGTCTTATTGAGTACTACTAATAATAACCCTGCATAGAATTTTCAAATCTTGAAAAAAGTAGTCTCAAAAATTTTCAAAATTTGCTCACTTTTTGAATAGTTATCCAAAATAGCTGGTTAACGAACTCTTTCATTCTTTTTAGGTCTTCAAAAAGTATGCCAACGCACAATTCAATCTGATCAGCCTTTCGAAAGTTATCGTGCCTACACGATACTACAGACTGCAGACAGAGAGACAGGCGCCCAGAGAGACACCTTCGTAAAAATCGTTTTTTCCTACTCAGGGATCTCATTAGGATAACAATGTAAAAATGATTTTTACATTGTAACTGTCAAACTGAATATTTTTCAGATATGAATCTTCAAAAATAAACGATTCCGAACAAAGCTCATTCAAAAGTGCTCAATTTCCTATTAGACATATCTCTAACATTCAAGAGTTTTCAAACGTAAATCTTCAAAATTGAAGAATTAAAAATTGCAAAAAGCGAAAATCGAATTTTTTTTCTTTAAATCTTAGAAATTAAAGTTTCTGACTTTGAAAAATAAGTTACATTTGAAATTTATTCCATTTGGAAGGTCTAGAATGTAAAATAAGAGCATTTTTAGGGATGACTAAAAAATCCTGAGAAATAAAATTCCCGACACTGTACAATTTCCGAAAAATAAAATTTTTCGAACGATAAAATTTCCGAATTGCGAAATTCCCGGATAGTTAAATTTTCCAGCAGTTTATAATATTATTGAATTGCACAATTTCGGAATAATAAAATTCTCGACAAAAGATTGCTGAGTAGCTACAAATTTTTTATGAATCATTTTTTGATGAGATGCGTAATTTTTGTTTCAATCGTAAAAAATAACATTAACAATAAAATAAAATTTTTGGAAAAATGGCGTAAGGTACGAAAAAAGATGAATAGACAAAAGTTCTTCAACCAAAAAAGATCTACAAATTAGTTAAAAACTTTTGTTATAAAAGTAAAATTAAAATAACAAAATTAACTTTTTGCAAAAACGATACACGCTACAATAACATTTTATCGAACAAAATTTTTCGCCTAAATTACATTTACAAATTTTCTTAGAATCACTTTACGCCAGGATGCTTATTTTTGGTTCAAATCGCAAAATATAACATTGAACATAAACAAATTAAATTTATGGAAAAACAACATAAGTTGCAATAAAATACGTAATAGCAAAATTGCCTTTTTTTTATAGGATGCGCACTTTTTTTCAATTATACAAACAAGACAAGGAAAATACTGTGTTTTTAATATCGATATACATTTATTAAAATGATAGAAAATGTTCACGGTAGCTGAGGATGAAATTAAATGCAAAATCAGGAACAAATATGAAAGTAATCATGATAAATACAATTTGTACTTTATTTTGCAATATCTAAATAAGCAATCACATTGACGTATTACACATTTGATATAATAATGTTAAACATATAATGTAGAAAATTTCGCATTTTGGACAAAATCGAGTGCGAAGCACGAGGTACGTGATGAGAATGTATTCGTTAAAGCCGAATGTGCTTTAACAAAAGAGAATTCACAATCACCAAATTACAATTGTCGATGATTTGACATTTAATTTTAAAAGATCTGTGCACAAATGTGGGGCGCAGCGCGCGGTAAATACATTATCGAGCGCGAAGCACGAGATAAATATATGATAGAACGCAAAGTGCGAGATCTAACAGCCGCGAGCCCTAGGCGCCCTCAAACCTGCGAGCGAAGCGAGCCGCGCGCGAAAAGAATGTGCCCGCGAAGCGGGTGAATTGTTTTGATCTCGAAAGGAAAATGTAACAGCATTTCTTGACCAACGATTTTGGTTTTATCCATCGAAAATCTATGTAAAAATCGAATATTCCAAAATTACGCTGAAAGATGATAAGCACATGAAAAAAGTTTGAAACAAGAATTGTAGCTTTTTGAAATTTTATTTTAACCATTTTTTTATAGGACTTGGTATTTTAGTTTTATTCATCGAAAATACTATGGAAAAATAGATAATTCAAATCTTTTTTTTATAATAAAAAACTCTGTAATTTTAATGCTCTACATTTAAAATTTCTTTAATTGCCAAACAAGAATTTCTCTTATCTGTCTCATTAAAAAAAATAATAATAAATAAGTACATGAATTTGAGAAACCAAAGTTTTACACTTTATATACAACTTGATCATATTATGGCTTATGCCCATACCGAGATGTCCGTGAAGTTAGCACGTCAACCAAAAAAATCCAACCTTTTCTTGGTGGAATAATTTGATGGTAATTTGGTGGTTATTATGTGGTGGTTTTTAATATTTGGTGGTCTAAATTGAAAAAACTACACTACTTTCAAAGTTGGCGTTGCCAACTTGACGATTGCACGCCACTTTTTTATATTTAGAAAAAATTCCTTTTAAAATATTTTGGTGGACATTTGGTGGTGGTTTTTCTTATTTGATGTTCAAAATTTTGGAAGATATTGATTATTACATAATTTTGAAACAACACGCGCAGCTGTTTCTGCGCATATGCAATTGGCGCGAAGTTTAAAAGCAATAAATACTCTGCAACGAAAAGCATTTTATTATTGCCCGTATTTAATTATAATGCAGTCCAACTTTTTTGATGGATTTATTTGTTGATCTTTTAAAGGTCACTTGGTGGCGGTTTTCAATATTTGGTGATCAAAATTGCAAAAACTAGAGTATTCTCAAAATTGGCGTGCTAACTTCACGGTTGCAAGCCATTTTTGTATATTTTTGCAAAAATAATTCATGGAATTTTGTTGTGGTCGTTTGGTGCAAATTTGATGATGGTTTTTAATATGTGGGGGTGAAAATTGCAAAAATTACATAATTTTACAAATTGGAGTTTTTACGTAAAGGTAGCACGTAAATTTTGAAAATACTGTACTTTTTGAAATTTTGATCACCAAATATCAAAAATTGCCACCAAATGACCTTTACAAGATTAACAAATGATTCCACCAAAAAAGTTGGATTGTTTTAGGGGACCTTAACTCGAGGGG
>CAKNWW010344914.1:17661-28577 GCA_932074435.1 Andricus kollari
TTATCGCTTCTTACGTCATATAGAAAACACTTGATATGAGATCCCATACCTTTTAATTCACAGATATATGCTCGCTTTTCATCTCTTATTTTAGAAAGGTCAGTTTTGCCTATTGCACGTTGAAAATTTAAAATAAATTTATCAAAAATAAGCTAAATACAAAATAAACATAATAGAATATTTCAAATTTTTAATCTTCCACAAAGGCTACTGTATAATATAGTCAATTGAAATCGAAGATGATTATATTTCTTTCCATCTAAATAATTTAATTCAGCGGTTAACAAAATTTGGTGCAAACATCTTCAAGGTTGTGATTTTTTAATGACACATTACATTTTTTACTTCGCAAAACGTTATTTTCGAAACGCGTCGATTATAATGTAGAACGTTTTAGAACTTTATTACATCATATAATGCAATTTATGGAAAGAATTTTTCGTAAATAACTTCAAGGTTATTTTCATGACGCATTACATTTCACCCCGGAAAAAATAATATCCCAAAACGTGTTGATTATAATGTAGAAACTTCTAGAACTCAAGGATAAAGAGGAAGATGAAATTAAAATAAAAAAAATATTTTAAGCCAATCGAATAATATGGGTAAGAGAGTATCTAAAGGAATAAAGCATTTCTTATGGTAGGTTATGTGCCCAGGATTCTTATCGCTGTATTCTGGTGTCCTGTAAAAAGCGAGCGAGGAGTCAAAATAAAATCCAGACGTGTTTAAAAGTTCTGATTTTAGAAAAAGCATTGATGCACTGACCGTCTAAGTCTGCATACATTTCATTAGACTCTGATTACGTTCTCTAGAGATCACTTCTTTTTACTGCTCGCAAAATTTCGCTTTCTTAGTTGAACCACAATTTTTGAAAATCATTCTTTTGCTATATGCTAGATGCGTCAACCTCTCGACGTGTCACATAAAATAATATACTGCAAACAATTTCGAGACTCGAAAGAGATATAATACAGCGTGCATTTTATTCCACGCTTTTTCACACGTGCTTTAACTTATATATAATAAGGGTGCACTACCTTATGCTTATCGCTCCTTAACGACATTTGAGATGAGGCCACATACCTTTTCTATTCACAGATATATGCTCATTTTTCATCTCCTATGTAGAAAGGTCAATTTGGCCTATTACACGCTAAAGATTTAAAATAAAAAATTAATATAATAGACTATTTCGAATTTTTCAATCATCCATTAAAGCTACTGTACAATATAGTTCATAGGAATGGAGAATGATTTATTGCTGTCTAGCTAACTAATTTAATGCATCAAATCAAAACCTTTAAACACACAACTGGATTTTATCTAGAGTCCTCGCTCGCTCGCTCGTTACTCGACACCGGAATAAAGCGATAAGAATCCCAGGCACATAACCTACCATAAGAAATGCTTTATTCTTTTGATACACTCTTTCCTATTATAATCGCTTACCCCCTCTACCAAATTTCTGGAAAGTTTTGCACAATATTGTCAGATATTGCATCATATGATGTAATAAAGTTCTGGAAGATTCTACATTATAATCAACACGTTTGGGATATAATATTTTTTTGCAACGCAAAATGTAATGCGTCATGAAAATAACCTTGAACTTGCTTACCAGAAAAATTCGCAGTTTAATTCAACGCCTTCATCAAGAATGTTCTAGAAGAATGTTATCTATAAGGAAGCAATAAATCAAATTTATAGACAAAACAGGATGCCATAGTCCTCAGTATCAAATTTCATCTGTACACGTGCAACTTTTTTACGTCTTAAATAAATAAGGAGAGGAATTTTAAATTAAATATGGTATCTATAAGGAAGCAATACATCATCTTTGAAATAACTATATGACGCAGTAGAAATTGCCAGGACAAAATATAACCTTGAAAGTATTTACGCGAAAAATTCTTGAGATAAGAATAACCTTGAACCTGTTGTTACATGCCTTTGGATGGCACAATTGCGCAGTATTACTATGTGACGTCATCAAGGACCCATCGAGAATGTTCTAGAACGGTCTCGATGTCAACCTCACACAGATACACGCACACAGGCTTACCTCACACGGACACGCACTAATACTAATTGGTCCAGAAACCCCCGTATACATCTACTATTACAAATATTAAAAATATATATTTAGCAACAATATAGCAACTATAATGGACCAGACAGACCAGCCCTATAATATTACCTATCATTTAAAAAAAAATTAGCCCGATATTTCAATTTCCCTCTTTTTAAATTGGTGAAAAAAATTAGCATGGGACGGTCGGTAATTCGTATTTTAAAATGTATCACATGCCACTAAAAGATGAAAAAATTATTGAAATAGATTCAAAAATACTTTTTATAGAATGTTATTAAAAACATGGTAATTTCAAATAAAATTTTTGATGAGAAATAGCAATTTTAACAGCAATCCACGAAAAGTATTTTAGATTCTATATTAGAAGAATAGATTTTTTTAAATAAATAAGGAAATTATTTTTGTAATATCTCGGGGACCTCTCAGTGCTTCAAGAAGTATTAGTATTGACTTGATTAACTTCTGAACAACTTTTTATTTATTTATTAAAATTATAAATGTGAAGATGGATTTTATCTAAATGTTTTTGGAATGGAACAAAACACATTTTATTCTATTATGAGAAACTTTGTATACTTTTCATTCAATATTTTTAGAAATATTGTATATGCAGAAATACGAACTTAAAAATAAAATCTGCTTACATCCAGTTTTTTGCAATGTAATAATAGCCATCTTCTAATTTATTTCGAACAGAAATAAGTAATATCGCGAAAATTGAGAACGACGTAGGAATACTTAATACCACTTCATATTGGAAAGCCTGTAAATGTTCGTTTAAGAAACAATCGTGTAACTTTGTTGAAGTAATTTGATATCTAGCAGAATAAGGTAGCAAGTGAATAAAATTTTTCACCTCATCTAAATTTTGGAGATTAAAATCCTTTAGGCGACCAGTTGTAAAAATAAATGACGGATTTTAAATTCAAAGGAAGGCATACCGTTTTCATCATAATGGTAAACAATCTGGTTGCCGACTTAACGCATGCGCAGTGCGAAAAGATCCGAGTTTTGGAAGCACTGAGTCTTCGTTCAGTGTCTACTTCATTCATACCTATATGAATTTGTCTCTAAGCGCGCCTCTGCAAATTCTCGCAGACAGTCATGGAGTGTTTTCCTGACTCCTATTCGAGTTCTTCGTTCCTGAATCATGCACTTATTCAATGAAAGTCTTCGAAAATATGAAGAGTTTTTTATAACCATTTTATGACTGTATACATTTTTTTAAAATCTTTCTGATAAAAATTCCAAGACTGTTGTTCCTTGACTGTGCCAAAAAAATTTTATGACTTTTTTTAATTTTTCCATGAAAATTTATAACCTCTTTACAGAAAGAATACGAGACTTGATACAAATGATGGCCCGTCCAAAAGTCCAGTACTAATCTAGGAAATTTTTCAAGAATTATTTTTTCCGTGTGTCAGATAATCCCATAGGAAGATCCATACTGTTTATCCCAATCACATCTACTAAGCAAAGCTCTCCACGGGGGCCCATGAGTATCCAAAATCGTCCGTTTCTGGCGTCTACCACGCCGCTGACAATCTTCGTCACACATTTCTTATAAACAATTTTCCTTGACACTTTTATATCCTGGCATACAACTTAAATAATATAGTACACATTCTCAGTTCATAATATTATAATAAGATGAAATAACTATATAAAATATCATAAGTATACAATCTGAAATGATTATGTTTATACAAATTTTATTATTTAAAATTTTAAAATAGCCATTTTAACCCAGTAAACGTGACAACTGTAAGCTCCTAGTTTAAAATTGTGATTATAGAAAAATTCTATTTCTCGATAAAGAAATAGCTGCATTGTAAAAAAATTTGGTGTAATTTTACGTTGTGCCACGATGGGAATTATTCGACCTGCGCGTAATCATGTAAGTTTACACACTTCTGTAAAAAATGCAGGACTTAAATTTTCAGCGCCACATTTCAAATTTTAGGTTATGTTCGTGAGATTCGAAGTTTCTTGAAACTCCAGCAGAATAAATTAGGCGCAGATTACTTTTCTAAGATATTATTCTTACTGAAAAAACCATTTTTGATTCACATAGAACCTATCACTATTTAAGCAAGATTAGAGGCTCTAGTTCGTAATTTTATTATAAACGTGAATCAAATAATGTCCATTGTTGGACGTAGTAATTTTACTTCGGTGTGTTATTTTACACTGTTCCATGGGGTGAAATTGGACTAGATCGTAAATTTCTGTGGGACATTGGTAAATTTACCAGATTATACATTGTGATTTCAAAATACTCTGCTACTCTGCGCTTATAACTACAACTGATTGTAAATATCACCAAAAATTTTTTACAGTGTATGAAGAAAATATATAATTGCTAGGGTTCTGTAGCCCCGGGCAGAAATTATTATATTTTCAGTCGGATGTCAGTCCGTCCGTCGTACGGAGAAAAAATTCTCGGGAAGAGAAGTAGGGGAAGGGATGGCAAGGGAGTGAGGAGAAGGGATCGAAGAGAGGGGATGGGTATGGAAAACAGGAGAAGTAAGGGGGCAGGGTATCGAGAGGAATCGAGGGGTGGATAAGTATAGGAAGGGGCAGGTGTTGATAAGGGGATAATGGTGGGTAGCAGGGGACGACCGTGCCCTCCCCGGGGGGGGGGTAGGCGAAAGGAGAGGGATGGGAAAGTATGAGAGGGAGAGATTTTAACGACTTCATTATGTCTTAATAGACTACCAAACCTTTTCTATGTAGGCGCGCGGCACCTGATTTAACTAATTTTTAGAAATTAAATTCCTAATTTTAATTAATTTTTTTCTGTAAGTCTGTCTGTTTGATTACCTGAATGTTGTAGCCATGCCAAGTTTCGACAAATTCGACAAATCGGATCAACCTTCAGTACACTTTTTTGGGGTCCTAAAATGAAGGTGAAGTTCGTTATATGGGTTTTTCCAATAAAAATGAACAACTTAGAGCATTTCAAAATTAAAAATAGAGTTTATAGAGTTTCAGGAATTGTTCTCAAAAGGTAATGGTAGATGACAAGAGGACTTATAGATTGCATCAAAGACATTTTAAAATTCGATGAAAATTAAACAAATTATATAAATAAAATTTTTTAAAGAATATTTATCCAAATTGGTGACGGACGTCTGTGCACGGAGCAACTGTGTACGAACCCAACTGTACACTTCGAGGGCCGGTGGTAAAACTGTGCACGTTGTGGGCCACTGGTACGACTGTGCCTCAGCCCATCTATGCACATGTAAATTTCTACGTGCAAAGTTGGGAGTGTCCCATCTATGCACGTGCACGTGTAAGTTCAAAATTTGATAGTGGACTTTTCAGTTGAAATTCGGACCGTATCAATTGAGAGGTGCACAGTTAAGAGTATCCCATGTGTAAAAGTGCACGTGTAAGTTGGAAATCGTATCGTATTGATTAAGACGTAAACAATTGACGTATACGACTGTGCATGTTGACAGTTGAGATTAATTCATCTGTGGACGTGAAATTGTCAGTTGAAAGTTTGATTGTACACTGTTAAAAAAAATATTAAAACAATATACCCATGTGTATTAAAATTAATATATCAACCATATGAAATCGCCATTAAGAGCGTGTATATTAAATTTCATATACATTTATGTTAATCACTTACAAAAAAAGTCAGATAATTCCACTTTATACCAATTGTAAATAGGTTTAACTGTGCTTTTTTATTCTAAATAACAAAACACGATACGTTCTTTCAGTTAACTCAAAATAAAATTGTATTTTGAGTCGAAAAGTTGAATTCAGCAAATAAATAATACACTTAACCTACAATCAACTGTATTCGCATGAAATTTCTACCATTTAGAGCGAATTTAAGAAAAATTCCACCCGTACTTTGCATTTTGATTAAAAATAACAATTCAGTAGACTTATTCTAGATTATTAATTTAATTGCGAATATTTTACAAGTTTTAAAGAAATGAAAGAACTTAGAATTTTCACACACACTGCTATACCGACCTTTATATTAAATTGAATACACATGTTTATTAAATTCACTACACCAAAGTATGTTACATTTAAGTAGAGGTAGTACACATTTGATTCACACAATAATTTACAACGTCCTTTAACGACTTAATTTTTACATTTTTAGCGCTATTTGGTCGAAAAATATATGTTGATGAAGACATAAACGGTCAGAATGAAAATCCTTCTTATAAAAGGATGTAATAACTGTTACATTCGAATCTTTTCCTGTCGCATAATCTTCGAATTTCTCTAAGAAATTTTTTTAAAAATAATCTTCTGGAATAAAATAAGCGTGAACATTATTCAGCGCAGGTTCGATTCTAGAAGATTTTCTATGCTGGCGAGGAATTTCCAGGTCAAGTAGATCGAGGGTAATAGTCTAATCTTCAAAATCTGAACTTCGAACTTTTTCTAGGTCTTCTGTAGTTAGTTGTGATGTGGGTGGGGTGTCCCGTGAGGTTCCCTCCCCCTTGTGCCACGCTCATGTTTATTCTCAAGGCAGTACTTCGAATCCGGCCAATCTTCACCGAGTGTTTTTGGATCTCGGTAGGTTTTGATGTTACCATCGTTCTGAGAATATACCTCTCAGGTGCCAGCCGTACCTATCGCACAGTAAATGACGTCTTACTTTTGTAACTGGCAAAGTGATCCTCACCCACTCTGCCATTCGGCAGCCTCTCTAGCAGGCCGCAGATGGAGAGTACGGCCAGACTAGAATGGATGGTGCGATCCCTTTGAGATCATCAGTTAGATGCACAGATTCAAAGCACTTTACTGGTGTGTCATGTAAGCGTATGTGTGCGGATGTGTTCATTACTCGAAATTGTCCAGCGATCATCTAACGTGATTCCCCCGTAGGTGCCTCAAGTGCAAGAAGATCGCTGCTCATTTTCGAGTCTTCTCAAGAACGACTTCGACCCCCGAGGTTAGGCTCTCGAAAGACCAATGTATTCTTGGTACGTAACCAGCTTCTTCTGAGGGGACGTAGAGTTTAAGGTGTTTTCCGAACCACCGCGAATTTTGTCATGTGCTTCACTAATACTGAGATCGCATTTTTGGAGCTCAGCATTTAAAATCTCAATTTTTTCTAAAATTAAAATTACAATAGTCATGAAGATGTAGAACTCGAAACTATCCATTACTTTAAATAGCCCAGCTGCTTTGGCGCACGCAGATACATCCGACTCGCGGTCGTCCCGTTTTTCTTCGAAAAAGTTTAGGCAAGCACTAAATTAAAAATTTAAGTAAATTAAGTAAAAAATTTGCCAATTGATATTGTTTGTTCATTTTATGAACCAACAGCTAAACTTTACTGGCAATATAATTTAGGGAAACTTAAAAAAAAAAAGATTTTTCTCTGCCTATAGATGTCCACAGTATCTATTTGTTATACAACTAGCTTATGTAATTTTTTATATACTTTGTTCTTAAAATTAACAAATAGTATAATGATAAAGTATTATCTTGTCGATTAAGGCAATTCATTTTATGGCCAAAATATTACTTTAAAGACGAGTAATCGCAAGTGTTCACCATTTGATATTATAATATCAACGCAGTACTCGTACTGCGTTTTAAAGTTATTTTAAACTTTATTATTTGATTTCACCCCACTGTGTCTGTCGTTGCACGTGGATAGTGAAGCCATTTAAATAAATTAAAAGTACTCTTTCGAGCAAAAAATTGGAAAAAGTTTGGATTTTTTAAAACCTTTTTTATTTTTGAATTGCACTGAAAAGTTTAACCGATTTTTATCCAAAATCGCTATAACCCCTGCATCTCTGACAGAGTATCTATCGCACTACCACTGATCGCGACTTCCCCTACTCGCTTTGATCCCACTAACGACTTTAAAAAAACTGTTGACATTCAATGTAACCTATTAAATATGTAAGTTTCAAATTATAAATGGCTATCAATTCTACACCGAAAGAAAAAAAATTCCTTTTGGAAGAGAAATTTAAAATGATAGATCCCGTTGATAAAGGAGAGGCCGTAATATATATTGCAAGAGAAATCACTCATGTTATCAAAATTCATAGGTAAGGTTAGAAAGTCGAGAATGTTTTCACAGAATAAATTTTAATTAAATATACTCTAAATTACCTATAATACATTTTTCAAAGAAAATAAAAATAATTTAAAATCACTTTAAATATTTATTCTCAGAGTTTATCAATTTGTGCTGAATTTTTATTAAGGAATGATCAAGTCGAGCATACAATAGAAATTGTTTTATATGGAAACATTTATATGCCTATCCAGAGTTCTCAATTTTTTTTTTCTGAATAAAACTTTGAATAAACCTGAACGTTTTTTTAGGATTGGTATCTAAAAGTAGCCTAATGCCCTCTGAATTTTCTCTTCTACTCGTGTGCACAACTGTCAAATTTTGACATCAACCTTTTTGAATAGGTTCAAATTTCTCAATCAATCAGATATGATAATAAAGCGCAAGGGGGGAAATATTTCTGATGCTGAAAACAACAGGTATAATTATTATTGCGGTAAAAATGTTGTATCTACGATTGATATAAACTGATATTAAAGATTTTATACGCAAATAAGTGAGTATAATTGTTCTTAGGAAAATAGCACTCTTTGGTAAAATTTATCACTCCGATTTTAGGCGTGCGATCCATGCCCTTGCCGAATGCGAACTGACCCGTGCCCTTTGTCAGGTCCAAACGCCCTTCTCAGCTTCCGCTCTTACGCAGGGTCATGGAATTTTCCATGACTCTGTGTGCGAGGTGAAACCCGGCAAGCGCAATGAGCTGACAACGGTTAACACAGAAAGATATTTTCACGAGACAAATTTCTATCCTCGACATTCCCCCTCCCGTATTCCTAGTCAGTTAGGAATACCAACATGGCAACTCATACCCTTCCAGCTCGTCCTGGATAGATTGCCGATATTGTCCCTGGTACCCATTGATTCCTGGGAAGCTGGTTATCCCCGATAACGAAGACGTCTCCCACCTGTAGATCTCGTCCCTTTGTGAACCACTTGTTTCGTAGATTCAGAGTGGGTAGACACTTACCTACCCAACGCCTCGAAAATTGTTCGGCCATGGCTTGAGATCGCCGCCACTGGTTGCTTCGTAGAAAATCGTCTTTGCTAGATTTTCCTGGTGCTCCATGCCTACCAGCATTCCATAGCAACAGAATGTGGTTTGGTGTTAGACATTCTGGATCTTCTGATGTGTAGGTTAAAGGCCTGCTATTCGCCGAATACTCTGCTTCGGCGAACAGTGTCTGCAAGACCTCTTCTCGTGGTGCTTGTTCTCTCATGTTGGCTTCTAAGGCTCCCTTTACTGACCCTACTAGCCGCTCCCAACATCCGCCCATGTGTGGACTTCCAGGTGGAATGAAGTGCCACTCGATGCCCTTCGTAGCCAGTTTTTGCTGAATCACGTCCTGATCCAGCTCTTCTAAGGCCTCTCGTAGTTCCCGTCTCGCTCCGTAGAAATTCATCCCGTTGTCTGAGTAGATCTTCGTTGATTTTCCGCGTCTGGCCATCATCGTTCTCAGGGCCATTATTATGGAATCTGGTGTCAGTGAGGCAGCAATTTCGAGGTGCACGGCTCGCACATTAAAGCATGTAAATAATACTCCATACCTCTACTCATGCCTCCGTCCGATGGTCACATTCAATGGTCCAAAATAAACCACGCTTGTGTTGATGAATGGCCTGATGGAACTCTCGGTACGTACATCCGGATGTGGTGCCATTCTTGGTGCGGATGGTCTCACCGTTTATCACCCTCTCTCGACCCAAGTGTCCAGCTCTCTGATGGTGGAACTGAATGAGCAACCTGATAGCGTGATGCTTACCATCGAGGATGATGGGTGTTCTAACCGCTGCGCTTACTTCTGGGTTTTTTATGCGACCATCCATTCTAATGAGTCCGTCTTTGGTTAACATTGGTGATAATTGGAAGATCTTGGTGAAATGTCGCTTCAGCTCTCGTCCCTCTTGTAGTGCCTTGACTTCTAAACGGAATGACTGTGATTGTGATGCCCTCAGGATCTCAATCTCGCCTCCCGAGATTTCTGGTGCTGTTAGCTCTCCAGATTCACCCTTTCTTCGACACCTGTCGATAAAGCAAATCACCCATACCATAGTCTGGATTAGTCTCGTCCATGATGTAAATCTGGAAAAATCAACCAAAGTCCTCCTTCTCTGTCATTATTAAACAAATTTCAGTTTCAGCGGATAGCTTCCCCTTTGGCCAGTGCTCTTCGTTCAGTGCCAGATATTCAGGCCCGGCGAACCAACGACTTGACGATGTTATGTCAATGTGATCAGCGTCTCTAGTGGCATCATCAGTCACATTTTGCTTCGTGGGAACTTTCTAGAAATGTTTAGGGCATACAGCCCGATGATGGTTTGCGCCAATCTGCTGCCCATTACTACTGCCTGCAGTTCCAGTTTTGGTATAGTCAGTTGTTTCACGTGAGCTACCTTGCTTTTGGCCATTACCAAAACTACTCTCGTATCACTCTCCCAATCCAATCGAAAATAGCCAGCTGCTGCGAACACCTGTTCGCTCGCATCACAGAAAATGTGCAGCTGCACGTCTCCTACCTCTCCGATTTCCAGGGTGTAGCATCGTGGAAGTCTAATCTCGATGGCCCTCTGCAAGTCAGCTAACCACGTTTCCCATTTTGGAAGTAGATTGTCTGGGAATAACGAATCCCAATCTACTCCAGCACGCCAAAAATTTTGCATCAGGATCTTTCCCCTGATCGTCATTACTGTGAGTAGACCTACAGGATCAAAAACAGACATGATCAATATCAAAACGTC
>CAKNWW010344944.1:3984-21505 GCA_932074435.1 Andricus kollari
ATTCCTTGAAACTGAAAATTATGAAATGCAAATATCATAAAAGAACAATCTTGAGTATGTTCTACGAGATAACGACTATAGGGTATATTAATAATTTAACCAAGTACTGGAATAATTATTATATACGTAGTCAACCAAATTTTTCTTCAATAAATTAATCAGTTTTTCCTCTGATTGGAAGAAATGAGGTTCCTCTGTACTCTGGCGTTCAACTTGGCAATCATCTTTAATTCTATTGGTGAATATAACATTATAATCAAATATATAATTATCATTTTTTATATATTTCCAGGCTTTCCGCAAATAACGATTGGTTTTATGTGACTCGCATTCTATCCAAATTGCGAATTGAGAAGTGCTTTTTAATACTCTTGCACGGCTACATTACAATTTCCAAATTATCTAATAAATTATTTGCCTTTGATAGATCATATGTAGTATCCCACGCAGGACCTACATAGGATCCTATATCGTGTCCTTTAAGTGGTCCCGCGTAGGTAACTTTATAGGTATTTGCAATCGGTTCAATAATTTCTGATTTTTTTTTTTTAAAACCTGTTCCGCTGGAGAACTCAAACATAATCTTCAATTCTTAAAACTTGTTAGCTTTCCTGAATACTTGATAATTTTTCTTTTATATCGTTCATTTTTTTA
Organism: Andricus kollari; assembly: GCA_932074435.1. Classification (NCBI taxonomy): domain Eukaryota; kingdom Metazoa; phylum Arthropoda; class Insecta; order Hymenoptera; family Cynipidae; genus Andricus; species Andricus kollari. The sequence continues at coordinate 4,639 of CAKNWW010344944.1, forward strand.
TAAACTCCGAATATAACCTTAAACTCTTCACCACTTTAAGATTTTTTTAATACAGATGAAAGATAGGCTAAAACAAAAAATTAACCTTGTCGGTTAAACTTAACGCGAAACGATGATAAATTTTCCTTTTTAACTTGACCTTGAGAATCTTTCGCCACATCATGGCTCCATTTTTATTCAAAATGTAGCGAGATTTAACACGCCAGATGGATGAATAAAAATCAGATGTTACGTGGCAAAAGATTACCGAGGAAAAGATAATATAAGTGCGAAATTATCTTTGTTTCATGTAACGTTTAATCAGCGAGATTAATTTTTGTTGCAGAGAATCTTTCACCTTGAACCGATTTAAGCTTTATCTTTTGTAATTAGACGCTTATATATTGGAGCAGTTAAAAATGGAACGTATTTCTGCGAAAGTTCGACTGAGGTTATTGGGATAATTCTGACGTAATCTGCTACATCGCGGTTAACAGCCGTGACAAGTAAAAAAAAAGTAAATACAACATTGTCCTCCGTACAAATACGGTGCAAAAAATCTAAAGTCAGCGAATACACTTCAATGCGTCAGCACGCAAACGCTTCAGCATTAGTTAATGCGTCTGGATTCGTGAGAGTAAAATAAACACTCAAATTTGCCCCAATTCGTCACGGCGAATTTCAGCAAGTGTTGATTTCTACAATTTAATCGCTAACAGGAAAACCAACGTGCGAAGCATATAGAATTTATTTAAATGTTTAGGAAAATGTCTCGTAGCTCGCATTTAATTCGCGTTGTCTCAATTTATCTAAATGCGTCTCAATGCGTTTGAACGAATCAGAAAACGGGATTCACGCGCATTACAAAAATGTTGCGCGTGCATCACGTTTTCCAATTTTTTCTTTTTTGCCATCTTCCTCCTGTTTAATGATCTCAAAGTGTATAGCACTGTCGTCGTCATTATCGATGCCAAGGGAAAAGGTTAAATACGAATCAGAGAACCTTATGAGCGAGAACAATGTTTTATTTTAGTGTTTTTTGTTTTCGATTTGACGCTCTACATCAATTTGTCCTCTATTGTTCTACTTGGTACAGCTGATAACATGATATGGTAGCTGACACCGTTCGGATAGCACAACATTTTTCCTGACAATTTCTGGAACATTCCAATGTAAGGTTCGGAGAATTCCAAAAATGTTTCAGGAAGATTCTCGGAGGTAGGTAAATTTTCGCAAATCCAGGAAGATTCCCAAGGAAGGTTCCGGGAACCTTCCCTGGGAACCTTCCTTGATGCAGGGACAATTACCTACTGCGAGGAACCTTCCCGGAATGTTCGTGAAAATTTTCGCATTATATAAACTTAATTATTATAATGCGAATTTTTTTTACGAACATTCCCGAAACCTACCCTGGGCACCTTACTTGATACGCGGACATTTATCTACTTTCGGCAACCTTCCTGAAACATTTTTTTGGGAACATTTTTCACGAACATTGCGGGAACCTTCGTTGGGAATCTTCCTAGATATGCGGACATTTACTTACTTGCCGGAACCTGCCTAGGACATTATGCGGAATTTCCCCGAACCTTAGATTCGAATGTTCCAGGAATTTTCAGGGAAACTTTTGTGCCATACGTGCAGAATTATTTTCCAGAATCTCAGTTTGATCTCAGTTTGAAATACGTTTAAATTTGAAACGCTCCGGAATAGGTAATGTTCCAAAATTATCCTTTCTTTCTTGTTGCAGAGTCAAGTTCACAGTTCGATGTTTTGCCTAATGGCGACCCTATTCCTGGTGTTCCTCGTCCCGAAACTTCTTCTTCTGCTGAAAGACATTCACCTGAGAGCTCTCTTCATCCTGCCGAGGCTCATCCTCGTGGTAGGTCGAGGTCACCTCCTGCAAAGCCTGTTCCTCATACAAATCTTACCACTACTGCGAGACGTCCTCCCTGGTATAATTTCCTGAGAGAAAGTTCTCTCCGAATCTATGCAATCGTTTCCATTTCTTTTCGTAATCTGCATTTGATTTTTTCCGAATATTTGTGCATTTCTGATAAAAACGGAAAGCTTCGGATACAGATTTCGAAAAAAATCGGATAGAAACTTATACACAAACTTATGCGAAATTTGTACTAGGGCTGCTCCTGCTTCGCCCATCGCTCCTCCAACAAGGCTTCCTTCTCCTGACGGAGCTGGATGTGGACTTGAGAAACTAAGATTTATTCGGCTCATTCCCTTCAAGAATCAAAACCGCATATTCGAACTTCGAAGATACACTTTTCCTCCCGATAAACCTATATTAAGGAGAATGGGGTATAATTACTATGGGCCTATGCCACTTCAAGAGCAAATCGTTATATCAACATCCGATGGTGACGTATTTGCGATATTAGAGAGTTTAGATTGTCTTGCTGGATTATATACATATTCTGGCCCCGAATACAAACGGGCGAAAATAAACATGGCAAGCGGCAATATTACCGTATTGTCCCGAGCAGAAATTAATGAAACTCAAGTAGGTGCCCGGCGCCCAATCATGAATAATTATAAAGTACATCATGTAAACCCCAATGTAAACCGCATTCCTGTTCATGATTAATTTTAAAAAATCTCAAACTAAAATGTAATAGTGTTTGTGATCCAAAGTCGGGTCAAAATGTTTTGTGTAAGTGGTAATGAAAAATGTCAATGTAAAATCTAATATTGTTGGCGATTTATTCAAGGGATTTATCATCCGTAAAGCTACAAGTACAAAATACTTAACTTCAACTACAGACCCCTTTTTCTCTTTAATTTAATTTTTCTTCTTGAAACTGGCTGGAGAAATGTAAAAATCTCAGAAGGGACAAGATTGATTGTAATCTATAAGACCTTCTTATTTTTCTGATAGAAATAATTCTCCTGAGTTTTCCGTTGTTCCTACCGAGCCTCCTCTTTCCGTTAAGTCCAGGTTTACTCCTGCCGAACCTACTCTTCGTGTCAGGTCCAGGTCTCCTCCTGCCAGGTCCATGAATCCTACTGCCAGGCGTCCTTCTTCAAGCCAAGCACCTCTTTCCAGTTTCATGGCTCGTCCCTCCAGGCTTCCTTCATCTGACGGATATGGATGTGAACTTAAATAACTTCAATGTATTTTTCTTCATTCCGATACGAATCTGCGTCGGATATTTGAGCTTTGAAGATACACTTTTCCAACCACCAAATCACTAAACATGAGAGTTAAGAACAAGTGGGCGCCTATGCCAACTCAAGAACAAATTATATTATCAACATCAGATGGTACCGTCTTTGCAATATTGGATAGTTTTAATGTTCTTGCTGGAATAACCCTCATGAAAACCATAACTATTTAAATGTTTATAAACAATTCAGATGAACAAGTTCAAAATTTAGGCAGTTAGGAATGAATAATAATAATACTGCATGCTAAGAGATTGTGACTAACTAAAACTCTCAGCTTAGTATGAAGCCATAACTTTGTGCATTCTAATTGTTTATAAACATGTAAATTATGACATTTTACCAAATATTATTAAAAATATCTTTATATATGATTAAAAATATGAAACAAAATCCAAGAAATTATCGAGAAATTAAAAAATTTCTAAATTATCAATCGTTCATGTAAGTTTCTCAGATACGAATAATATTTAATCAAGGAATGAAAAATATGACATTCAAAATTAACAGTATTTGACTAACACTATTTCTGTTACAAGTGTCTATTAGGCAACAGTTATCTCGTACGAAACGTCAAATAAAAAGCTGTACTTTATGGAGACAAATAAGATCTCCAGATACGTAAAAAATTGGTATCTATCAAAACATTAAAATTACGAGATCAATATTTTTGGAACTATTAGTATTCGAAAACTTTTTATCATGAAATATTTTGGACCTCGTCTTTTGATATAACCCCAACGCCATCGAGTACCCCTTTGAGAATTTTTAATAAAAAATCGATAATCGGGAACCGAATTTTTTTTTCTCCAAGTTTTAAAGTAGAACTTATCGGGTGATATTTTCTCTTTAAAAAGTCAAAAATACATCGGGTTGACATAATTCGACGTGACATCATTGTTAATTTTTTTCCTTAACTGACTCTAATTAACTGTAAATATCTCAGGAGGGCAAGCCTGACGCTTACAAACCATGAGATAAGATTTTTTATAATCTATAAACAGGCACTAGAATGTTCATTTGTTACCCTGTTAATAAAATTATTTATCAACCAATTAATCAGTCTTTCTTCTACTGGGAAAATATGAGGATCGTTTATACTATGTTCTTCGCCCTTGCAATCATCCTTAATACTATTGGTGAATATACTAGTATAAGAATATACGAATCTATAATTTTTTAGAGGAAATAAGACCACACGCAGGTTTTAGATTTGAGAACGAGTACTTCGAGTTAGTTTAATGCGGGCTACACCATGTTTGTGACCAGGAGAATTTTTTGTTCATAAAATCAAATCTTGAATCGTTTACAATCAAAATTCTATTTTCAGAAAAAAAATCTTCCGACTTAGTCGGGATTTTCAGATAATCTTTCAATTAAAAAATCTGTTACTTCATTCTTAAATAATCAGGCCAGGCATTTGTTTCAAACTAGTGTTTACCTAGTTTTTTCCCTTGAAAGTGACTCTGATGAAATTTAAATATCTTAGAAGGACAAGCTTGATTACAATCTAAGATGCCAAAGACTATAGGAAGTATTCAATAATCTAATGAAACACTAGAATAACCACTAGTTACACTGTTAACCAAATTCCTCATCAATATATTCATCAGTTTTTCTTCTACTTGAAAAAATGACGAACGTTTATACTCTGGTCTTCACCTTGGCCATTAGCCTTAATTCTATTGGTGAATATAGTAATATAATATATCTATAACATAGCAAAATATTTGTAACATTTCCGCAAATGCCAATTCGTCGAACGTAATACGCATTCTATCCCAATTGCTATTGTTTTCTAAACTTTATTCAAGTTTCTCCGAAATGGGTACCAGATAAAAGATTGAGTTAAACTGGAAACGCATATTCATCATGCTTATGCACATAAAAGATTTAAGTTCTAAAAGTGTCGTTATTAGTACAAAACATTTTACGGAGCTGCACATGCAAAATTATGATCATCAGGTACTTACAAATCTTTACTTTCTTTAGTTTACAAAACAATAACTTTTGAATCTTCAAGGTCGGGAAGATGCAATACATCACTGAACCATGCTGTTTCCCTTCTGTATCCATTAAAAGCTTGAATGCTGATACTTCCCATTTCGACATCTAGTATCAATTTGCTACCAGATACTTTAGTCATGCAGTATAAAGCAACTAAATCAACAGGCAATGTTTTTTCAGTCTTATCTAAAGCTACTCCAGCAAAAAGACCTTCAGCAAACTCAGATAAATCACATCTTGAATCAGAATTCAATTTAGGTCAGTCTCTTTTGAAATGATCTTCTTCTTGACAGGAATAAAAAGTTGATATCTTCTTCTGGACGCCTTTTAATTTATCTGTAGATACTTTATCTGACACTGAACTAATGACTCATCTTGCCTTAGCATCATCCTTCTTCAACTTCGGTATTTCGTCCTGAGTTGCCGCAGAACATTTTTGTTTTCTCAATGTCCGATCCACCACCCCAAAAATCTATAAACATTCAAGAGCAACCATGTCATACTTCACCTCTGAAAACTCCACGACGTCAGCGTTGGCAAAAAAAGCTTGGAACCCATAATATATTTTTTTCGTTACCCTTGTCAAATACAATGAGCAAACTGATCACGATTTTATGAATAACAAAGTTGACAGATTATAGTCAAAACATCAAGTAAAGTTACCAACAAAAAGATTTGAATAAACAAATGCGAAAAATAGGTTAAGCTAAGGTTACTTCATAGAAAAGTTGATAACATTTTACCTATCTTTTTTGTTGCAGATTTAAGTTCACAGTTTGATTGTTTGCCTAATGGCGAACCTATTCCTGGTGTTTCTCATGCCAGATCTTCTTCCTCTTCACCTGAAAGGTATACATCTGAGAGATCTCTTAATCCTGCTGAGCCTTGTCTTCGTGTCAGGTCCAGGTCACCTCCTGCCGTGTCCATGGTTCCTCCTACAAGGCTTCCTTCTTCTGACGGGAACGGATGTGGACTTGATCAACTTATATATATTCGGCTTATTCCCAATGCGAATCGGAAACAGATATTCGAACTTCGAAGATACAATTTTCCTGCCGATCAAGGACTTGAAATAAGGACGGTAAATAAGCGCTATGGGCCTGTACCAACCCAAGAACAAATTGTATTATCAACATCCAGTGATGACGTATTTGCAATATTGGAGAGTTTCGATGTTCTTCTTGGAATCTATACATCTGGTAGTTACGGTACAAGACGGGCGAAAATTAACATGAAACGCGGCACGGTTACCCCCATGAGTCGAGAAGAAATCGATGAAGCTCCAGTAGGTACCCGCCGCAAAATATCTTGGAGTTTTAGGGTAAAGAATATAAAGTATGATGTATAAACCGCAATCATCTACAACATTAATTAAAAATGAAAATGTAAAACTAAAATATGTTTACGAACCAAAATCGAATCAAAGCATTGCATGTAACTGGTAATTATATTAAAAAGTCAATGTATTATGGTACTCAAGGCTTATTATAATGCGAAATTTTTTTACGAACATTCTCGGAACCTTCCTTGATACGCGGAAATTTACCTACTTAAGGGAAACTTCCCGGAACATTTTGTTTGAAAATTTTTCACGGACATTTCGGGAACCTTCCTTGGGAATCTCCCTGGATATGCGGACATTTACCTACTTCCCAGAACCTTCCTGGGACATTTTTCGGAATTCTCTGAACCTTACATTAGAATTTTCCAGGACTGTTCAGGGAAACTTTTGTGCTATCCGGTGAGTATTTTATATTTTCAACAATTTATGAAATACCAGTTAGTTAGGTAATTTAGTTTATTTTATGGAAGAGTATAGGGGCCCCCTTTGTGCTCAAGCTATAAAGCCACACCCTTTACTTTTCGCTTTCAGTAGTTGATACCAGACCTGTTGGTGCAGCCCAGGATGTCAACCACTTATCGCATTATAATTTCCTCGGGCTCAATGAAATTAGCCCCAAGGGTTTGTTGCCTGAACCTAGCCAATTCCGAACCGCATTTCCTTTAATCTGTTTTTGGGTTAAACCCTATTTTGTGCAGATGAATTTAGTTCAAGTGGTGGTGACATATGAGCATCTGAACAACTGCCATTAGGTCTTTTTTGGGTGAACTCAGGATTTCCCTGGCTCCGTCTATCCTGTACGCATAGTCCAGGATGACTTTTGATGGCCATCCCGATGCAGCAAGACGCTAGTCCCAGTACCGGTTTCAGGCCTATGCATTCAATTGCTATGCTGCTTTTTGCCAGCTGGTCCGCTTTTTGTTTCCCTTGAACCCTTTGTGATCAGGAATCCATATGGGGGTCAGGTTTTTTTCTGCAAGTTGTTTTGATGCCTTTTTGCTGTCCCAAACCCGATCTGATGTTATCTCTGGTTTTTCGTTCGAGCAGACTTTAACCCGCTTACTAGCGGGAGGATCACCAGAACCTCCACCTGAAAGATGGTGACCTGCCTCCTAAGTGAAATCCCTATCTCCCTCCTTCTTGGGTTGTGACAATTTCCTGCTCCTGAACCCCCTCTCATGAAATACTATCATTACAACCAAATTTAATTCCCTAAACTCTGGTGTAAACCACGATCTTCTACTACATTATTTAAAATGAAAATTTAACTAAAACATTTACTCAAGGTCTTATTTTTCCGTCAAAGATCTAGCCAGTATTTTTCGGAAACAGATGGAAACATCTGCCTGCCCCGGTGCAGCGGCGGCCGAGACCTCTTCTTGCAGACTTGAATTAAACCTTAACAAAAATATTTCGTATGGCTTATAATACAACTAGAGACTCTTGATCTCTGAGCAATTTCCCAAACATTTTATAAAAACGTGAATGGATGAATTCCATCATTGCAATTTGCGTAACATAATTTGCAAAATTTGTATTAGTTTCTTGAAGTTACAAATAAGCTGCTATTTCAGAAACTGCGTATAAATATTCTATGTAAACACCAGGGTCCCCTAAAATGTAAAAGATAATATAAATTGTGTTGTCAGTTTGAACGGCTGTAAGATATATTATGTAATATATAATGAAGCATCAGAGCATTCCTTCGTTATACTGTTAATCAAATTTTTTGTCAATACATTAATACGTTTTTCATCAAGTTATACAAGAATGAGGACCCTTTTTACTCTAGTCTATCTAGCCTTTCCGCAATTTAAAAAGTTGTCCGAGGTAATCCGCGTTCTATCCCAATTCCTAATCGAGAAATTATATTATATTATATATTTCCAACTCAATAATAATATTCAACAACCCCCGGAAATCACGTAAAGTTGATTTTTGTATAGTTATCCTTTTCCGGTGAGAGAACCTAAACACGAACGGCATAGAATTTCATAAGCTTTCTAACCGATTTTTTAGAAAAAGTATATTTTTATTGCCGACAGAGTTACCTTGCTTTAAATCAGTCACTTTTAGTGCCTGTCACGCTAGCTGTGTAAATAATTTCCGTTGGTCGTGTATATAAATTATGACATCAGTTTCAACGAATTAAGTGATGACATTTTTTCCTTGAAACTAGCTAATGAAATGTAAATATCTCAGAACGACGAAGTTATGTATAACCCATAAGATAAAGACATTAAGATGTATTACGGTCTATAATAAAGCACTTTAATAATCATTATTTATAATGTTCACCAAATTCTTCATTATTAAGTAATCAGTTATTCTTCTACGTCGAGAAAATGAGGGTCGTTTATACTCTGATCTTAACCTTGTCCATCAACTTTAATTCTATTGGTAAATATAATTTAGACATTTTTTCTTAAATATCATTTAGAAACCTCATGAAATTCCATGTGGAACAAACTCTAGTATAGATAAATCTGGCTTTTGGATCACAATTTGTAAGAAGTGAAAAGCTCTTGCAAAAAATAAATAATTTCTCGAACTTTGTGCCTCGGTCATCACACGAGTTGAAGTCGAGGTACAAAATCCCAGAAATTCAACAAGTTCCAAATTATCAATTGTACATGTTAGTTTTTCAAATATGGAATCTAAAGCATTTGACTAACAACATAACAAGAGTCTTTCAGATATGCGTTATCTTCTATGGATCAGCAAATAAAGAGCGGTAAAAATTTCTGGAGACAGTTAGGTTAAAAGATATATGAACAAACAAGCCTCTATCAACATATTAAAATTACGAAAACAAGAATTTTTTCAAACATGTTTTGGTATCTAGAATTAATTTACATATTATTAAATTATTTAACTCGTTTCAAAAGACAATCATGAATTATCATTGAATGACTAACTATGATAAATAGGATAGCTGCTTATCAAATTTGTTCAAAAAATATCAAATTATTTAATAACTTTTATTAATTTAGTATATTAAGTATTTGATGCTGCTTTAACAGATTTCGAATAATATAAAACAGTTCTGTATGATTTTCCAAGATTCAAAGATCGTTGTTGAAGGATTCCTAGAGAACTTTCGAAAATTAATTAAATGAAAGGTTTTTAATTTAACTGAATTTGGAAAGATTGAACCCAGAGTTTTAATTGATCATAAGACCAAAGTTAACATCAATTACAATAAATTTATTCGTTAAACTTCCCTAAAAAAATAACGGTTCGAAACCTAGAAATCTTTGGAGATTTGATCAGTAACTCACAGCCTAGCCACTTATTTTTTGACAATCTCAAACCTAATGGAAATATCGATGTTCTTTAAAAAAATGTAATGTTCTTTTTCTTGTTTCAGAATTAAGCTCGCAGTTCGAGTGTTTGCCTAACGGTGAGCCTATTCCTGGTGTTCCTCGGGCTGATTTTCCTTCTTCTTCTGACAGAAATCGTTCGCCTCAGAGGGCGCTTCCTCCAGCCGAACCCCCTGTTCGTGAAAGGTCCAGGTCACCTCGTCCCAGTTCCATAGCTCTTCCTGCCAGGTCTATAGCTCTTCCTGCCAGGTCAATAGCTCCTCCTGAAGGGCTTTGTTTTTCTAACGGACGTGTATGTGTAATTGAAGATTTTAGATTTATTCGGTTTATTCCCAAAACAAATCAGAACCGGATACTGGAACTTCAAAGATACACTTTTCCGGCGGATAAAGAAATTAGAAGGAAATCAGGAAAATCTGCGTATGAGTTTATGGAAAATCTAACACACACTGTATTGTCAACATCCGATGGTGATGTCTTTGCAATATTGGAGAGTTCTTGTGTTCTTTCTGGACTATATAAACATATTAATTACGGTATAAGACGTCTAAAAATAAACATGAAAAGCGGCACGATTACCGCATTGACCCCGAAAGAAATGGCTGAAATTCCAGTAGGATCCAACCGCAACATCACGAAGAATTTTAGAGTGGTGCATATAAACAGTTTTGTGAACCACAATCCTCTACACTAATAATTTAAACAATGTTTAAGCTAATATATAATATTCATTGTGATCCAAGATTCAATGTGATTGAAATCTTACATGTAATTGGTAAATAAAATAAAAAGTCAATGTATTATGGTTCTCGAAGCTTCATTCTTTCGTCAATGCCCCAGCCAGTCTTTTTCGGAAACAGATAAAATAAGTTTGATTTAATTCCTTACGAAAATATTTTAGCACGAAAACCACAATACCGTTTACACGACTAGTGAATGACCACCAGTACAAGAAGTTCTGAATTTATGAAGAGAAAGAAGTTATTAAATCAAAATTCAAGAATTTATCGAATTTTTTACCTCAACTTTAACGAATTGAGTAATTAAATTTTTATCCTTAATACTGACTCTAATTAAATGTAAATATCTCAGAAAGATAAGTTTCACGCCTGCGATCTGTGAGATAACGACTAATTGATATATTATTAAATCTATAATGAAGCACCAGAATATTCTTTTGTTACATTGTTAACCAAATTCTTTATCAAAACATCAATCAAATTTTCGTCTACTTTGAAAGATGAAAATCATTTACACTCTAGTCATCATCTTGGCTATCATTCTCAACTTTATTGGTAAATATGTTGTGTTTTTTTCTGTGCGAAATACCAGCCAACTTAAATAAAAACGTAATCCTCTCTTTCTTCTTGCAGAGTTAAGTTCACATTTCGAATGTTTACCTAATGGTGAACCTATTCCTTGGTTTCCTCGTGCTGCACCTTCTTCTGCTTCTGAAAGACTTTCTTCTAAAAGACTTTCTCCTGAGCGGTCTCTTACTCCCTCCAAGTCTTCTCTTCATGCCAGGTCCAGGTCTCCGCTTGGCATGTCCACGTCTCCTCGAATGAGGCTTCCTTCTTCTGACGGGAACGGATGTGGACTTGTACAACTTAGATTCATTCGACTTATTTCCCGCGCGAATAAACACCGAATATTCGAACTTAGAAGATACACGTTTCCTGCTGATAAACTAATTAAAATTAGAACAGGAAGGTCGAAGTATGAACATGTGCCCACCCAAGAACAAATTGTATTATCAACTTCCGATGGTGAAGTCTTTGCATTATTGGAGAGTTATAATGTTCTTGCTGGAATTTATAAATATATAAATCGCGTCATAAAACGTGTAAAAGTAAACATGAAGAGTGGCACAGTCACCCCATTTACCCCAAAAGAAATGGAAGAGACTCCGGTAGGTTCCGGCCGCAAAATCATGTTGAATTATAAAATAGAGCATGTAACCCTTGTGTAAACCGCAATCCTCTATACTAATAATTCAATGAATTGTTTGGAATCCTAATTCGGATCTAAATCTTGCACATGCGCTCGTTTTTTATTGTTAAAGCTACTTCGGGTTTATAACGAATACATTCTCATCACGTTCTTCGCGATTTGCCATCGATTAAAGTATGTTCGAAACGTGCAAGAATTTTTTATTCAGTTTACGAAATCCATGTAACGCTTTTTAATACTTGCGAAAAAAATAAATAAAAGTAAAATCTGAGACAAAAATTGGTTGTAACATTGATATGAGTCATATCAGTTTAAATCAATCAAGTAAATAAATCGTATTCCCTGAAACTGACACTAATGAAATGTAAATATCTCTAAAGGGTACACCGAACGCTTCTAGGCTAGAAGATAGCGACTATAGGATGTATCATCAGTTTTTTGTATTCTTACAAAAAATGAGGATCGTTTATACTCTGTTCTTCTCCTTGGCAATTATACTTAATTCTATTGGTGAATATCATATTATAATAATAAATATATTTATAATTTTAAAAATATTTTAAAGGTTTCTACAAATAAACATTTGTATCGGGCAATAATTCAACCGAAAAATTATCAATTTCTACAAGAGCCATTCTTAGACATTTTGCCATGTAAAATGTATGTAGGGAATAACCAAGAGGAAATAACGCATCCTTACGTAACGCCCTGTCTGATGCCAAACCAATCACTCAGTTTTCCCTTTACCCTTACACTCGCTTCTCTACGTTCATATACTGCTTGTATGCCTTTCGAAAGCCAATATTTGACTTCATACTCTTTCAGAACTTCTGAAAGTTTACTTCTATCGACCTTATCGAAGACATTTTCCAGATCAACAAAAGCACAGAGATCTTTTTTGCCTACTCTCAAACTTTTTTCCATGACCTGTGTCAAGCTAAATAGCTGCTCCGAATATGATCTTCCTGGCATACATCCACATTTGACATCCCCAATTTGTTTCTTTTCTTATTTCCGTAACCTTACCAATGAATATCACCTTTTCCAATGTATAGTAGAACGACAATTGCATTTTTCTAATCATTTAGAACTTCCCCATTCTAACTTCACCTCCATAATATGTAGTGTGAAACATGTTGTAGTTCTTCACCTAGCCCAGCGAAATACCAGCGTAAGCAAAGCAAAATGTAATTCTGTACTCCTCTTTGCAGAGTTAAGTTCGCTGTTCGAATGTTTACCTAATGGCGAGCCAATTCCTTATATGCCTCGTGATAAACCTACTTCTTCTTCTTTTGAAAAACAATCAGCTGAGAGATCTCTTGCTCCTGCCGAACCTCCACTTCGTGACAGGTCTAGGACACCTCCTGATAGTTCCAGGACTCCTTCTATAAGGCTTCCTTCTTCTGACGGGCGTGGATGTGGACTCGAACAATTAAGATTTATTCGTCTTATCCCCTATACAAATCATCACCGAATATTTGAACTTCGAAGATACACTTTTCCTACTGATAAACGAATTAGAATAAAAACAGGAAGGTCTACGTACGATCTTATGCCAACTCGAGAACACATTGTATTAGCAACATCCGATGATGATGCCTTTGCCATATTGGAAAGTTATAATATTCTGACTGGAATCTATAAATATATTAATTACGCTATAAAACGGTTGAAAGTAAACATGGCAAGTAGCAGGATTACCCTATTGACCCAAAAAGAAATGGATGAAGCTCCAGTAGGTCCAAACCGCACAATCACAAGGAACTTCAGAGTAGAGCATGTAAACCCTCGTGTAAACGACAATCTTCCACATTACTAAGTTAATTAGAAAACTGTAAAGCAATAAAACATATTGTTTGCGATCTGAAATTTGATCAAAATCTGGCATGTAAATGGTAATTACATTAAAAAGACAATGTATCATGGTTCTCGAGGCTTTAATTTGATTTAAATACCCCTACCAGTCTTTTTCGAAAACAGGTAAAAAATTTCTGTTTATTTGAAAGTTGATCTAAATTCCAATCTTCTCTACGAGATAATCAATTTCCTGTGTTCAAAAATACGAAAGAAGTATGTTTCTATGCAAAAATTGTTTGTAGATTTATTGTTTAATGAATCTGTCGTGTCACGATATTATTCTTGATATCAAAATATAGGATAGTCACATCAAGCTCTATATTCAAGATTCATAAATAGATAGATAGATAAAAATGTACATGTTTTTTTGTTTACATTGTTTTACTGATGACCTGTTAGCATCAATATTTCGAAATAAACGATTTTTTTCTGTGAGAAAAGTTCCAAGATGGGCATTAATTTACGATATTTTTTATTGAAGAAAAATGTGTTATTGTTAGCGATAACTTCTACTAGACAATAAGTTTTAGAATAATTGCAACAAACAGTTTAGTGTCGAAATCCAATTAAAAAGAATCGAAGGACTGCATATTTGCTTAAAAAATTGTTTACAATTGTCTTTTTTACATTAAACTCTCATCTCTGAAAAAAAAGATTTTTTAAGTTTTAAACCAAAGTCAAAGTTTGTATAAGATGGATATCAGTGATATCATTTTCAACGAATTTAGCAAATAAATTTGTGTCCTCCAGACTGACTAATCATATGCGAATGTCTAAGAAAGATAAGCCTGGCGCCTATAATATGTGAGATAACGATCAGGATACATTAAATAATCTATAAAGAAGCACCAGAATATTCCTTTTTACACTGTCAGCCGATTTCTGTATTAATAAATGAATCAGCTTTTCCTCGACTTCAAAGAAATGAGGGTCTTTTATACTCTGGTATCCATCTTGACAATCATCCTCAATTCTATTGGTGAATATAATAGTATAATAAGATATCGATAATTCTTAGCAAAACTGCTCCAAAATTATTTAAAAAAGCATCTGCAATCAAATTCACAAATTTCCTAAATCCGGATATTCCATTACAATTTCTTAAAATTCACGAAAAGATTGTTCTGCTGTGCCATACTGGCTAATTCTGTTGCTTTGCAGATGTCAGTACCTGTTGTCAAATCCAAGATAGTTTCTCTTAATAATTGATATTTGAATCGGTATCTCGAATTACATTAATAAACTGATATTTTATGAGACTATCAGTTAATTGAATTTGGAAGAAGCGATGCGTTGTGTAGCGTTGCTAACAGCTGTTGCAAAATGGTTTATCATTAACTGCGTACGTGTGCTGCTTCGTCAGGGATCACTAACACCCGAACAGTTCCTGACTGGAAAATAATCAAATGTGAAAAGTAGGAAGAGCCAGCATCTAATGAAATACCGAAGTTGAAATTAAAGTTATTTCTCTCCTTCTTGTTGCAGAATTAAGTTCACAGTTTGAATGTCTACCTAATGGTGAGCCTATTCCTGGCGGTCCTCGTTATAGATCTACTGATTCTTTTTTTGATGAACAACCTGCGCCTGAAAATTCTCCTTCTGAAGAACCTTCTCTTCGTGTCAGATCCAAGTCTCCTGGAAGGTCAATGGCTCCTTCTGCTGGGCGTGCTTCTTCAAGCCGTGCTCCTTCTGCTGGGCGTGCTTCTTCAAGCCGTGCTCCTCCTGCCAGGTCCATTCTTCCTCCTACGAGACTTCCTTGTCCTGCAGGATATGGATGTGGACTTGAACAGCTTAGCTTTATTCGACTTATTCCTAATAGGAATCCGCACCGCAAATTCGAACTTCGAAGGTACACTTTTCCTGCCCATAAACATATTAAATTGAAACTTGGAAGGAATACTTATCAGCCTATGCCAACACAAGAACAAATTGTATTAACAACACCGAATGGTGACGTATTTGCAATATTGGAGTCTTTAGATGTTCTTGCTGGAATATATGCGTATAATAATCACGCCAGAAGGCGCGCGAAAATAAACATGTTAAGCGGCATCGTCAGCCTATTAACCAAAGAAGAGATCGATGATACGCCAGTAGGTTCCCACCGCCAAATTATGGCTCAGTTTTCAATAGATCATCTAAATCCTCATGTGAAGCACATTCCTTCGCACCACTAACTTAATTAAGAAAATGTATAACTAATGTATAATACTGTATGTCATCCAAAGTTGTATCGAAGTCTTACATGTAACTGGTAATTAAATTAAAAAGTCATTGTATTATGGTGAAGAAGCCTTTAATTTTTCGTCAATTCCCAAACTTTTTTGACTTCGCGCAATCCGCTCTGGCACAATCTCATCAAATGTGATTTTGTAATTAATTTTATGCAAACCTAAATTAAGTTAAATTTCCCAAAGTTCTGTCGACTTTGAGACAGTACAATTCGATCCGTTCGTAGTCCCTATAGTTATATTGCTTACAGCCAGAACGACAGACGGCATCGCCAAAACTTCTTTTTCGGCTTCATGAGTTTTCAAAACTTAAAGATCCGTTGACAATCTGAATTATAAAATTTCGGACAAATATAATGATTTCTTTAATCATAAATGATAAGAATGTAAACTGCTGTCGATGGTCTGTAATATAGATATTTCCGACTTTGAAAAAAAATATATGACGTTAGAAGTTTTTCAACAAATTTAAGAATTTATCGAATTTTCTACCTATATTTTTTACGAATTTAGTCATTAAATATTTATCCTTGAAACTGAGTCTAATGAAATGTAAATATTTCAGAAAGATAAGCTTAACGCCTTTAATTTGTGAGATAGCGACTATAGGGTATACTATATAATATCTAATGAAGCATCGGAATATTCCTTTCCTACGCTGTTAACTAAATTCTTCATTAATACAATAAATAGTTATTCCTCTACTTGAAAAAATGAGGGTCGTTTCTACTCTGGTCTTCACCTTTGCAATCATCTTTAATTCTATTTGTAAATATATTACTATAATAACAATATATCAATAATTTGTCCTATTTCTGCGAAAGCTTTACACTGGAATCTCGATTTTAGTAAACTATTTTTGTGCATGAGGGCCGCACTATAAGCGCATGACAAGTACGCGCAATGTACTTTAAACAAACTTTCATCCTCTCTTTCTTTTTCCAGATTTAAGTTCACAGTTCGATTGTTTGCCAAATGGTGACCCCATTCCTGGTGTT
>CAKNWW010344945.1:3478-14630 GCA_932074435.1 Andricus kollari
ATTTTTTAATGTTTCAAAACAATACTAAAATTTTTTTAAGATTCCTGGGAAAATTTAAAGTGATTTTTTATTTCAAAACCATTTTTAAGAGAATATTTAAAAATATTTAAAAACTTATTGTAATGTATAAATAACAATTGGAAAATTATTAATTTATGGCTATTTAAAATTATAGCGTGGATTTATATTTTTCCGAATCTTGGAACTGTAAAATTTATATAATTTATAAAAATTTGCAAGATGATAATTATTGATTAATTATTGATTATATTTATAAAATTTACAAAAATGTATAAGAGTAAGAAAATTAAAATTTTGCAGTTTAGCGGAAAGCAATTAAAAAGTGTTCAAATCTTCCATTTTATGTGTAAATTATTGAGAGTTTCAATGAACTAATTTTTAAAGTTTGAAATTCAAAATTTAAATCTAAATTTCATAATTATAAAAATATGTAATTATAATTATAATTATGATAACAATATCATAATTTAAAATGTCGAAATAAAACATTCAAAATGAATAATTAAATACTGATACATATCTAAAATGTATCTTTTTAACTATATAATAAAGTAAATTATAAATCCTGAAAAATTTCGAAAAAGCATTGAAAATTGAATATTTTTCAAGTAGCTTCCAATTTTCCAAGACCATTTTCAAATTAATCTGTGAAAATTTTAAAAAATTTGCATTAAAAAAACCATGCGGGAAGTAGGCATTTAAAATTTAATTATTTCAAATTTCCTATCAGATAATATTTTTTAAGTAAATAAACTATACAATTTAAAATTGGAAGCATAGTAACCTTGTTTTATTTTTATTTTATTAATCAGCGATGCTAATTTTTACAACTCAAAGCTACTCTGATTCTGCCGTAGTTTTGAGGATCGGCGTTTTTCTTTTGCATTAAATACTAACGTTAAAAAATTTACACCTCCCTTTTTTGCTGTAGATTTAAGTTCACAGTTTGACTGCTTACCTAATGGCGACCCTATTCCTAACGTTCCTCGTGGTGGATCTTCTTATTCTTCTGAAAGAAATTATTCACCTGAGAGGTCTCTTCCTCCTGCCGAACCTTCTCTTCGTGTCAGGTCCAGGTCTCCTTCTGCCAGGACCGTAACTCCTCCTGCCAGGTGTCCTCCTGTTACCAGGTGCATGGTTTCTCCTAGAACGATTTCTTATTCTGACGGGTGAGAATATAAACAGCGGGTATTCGAAATGCGAAGATATACTTTTACTGCCCATGCAGTACTTAAAATGAGTACAGAAAGGAATCAGTTTTGGTCTATTCCAACTCAAGAACAAATTATATTATCAACATCCGATGGAGATGCTTCTCTAATATTGGAGACGCATAAATTTCTTTCTGGTAGATATAAATTTGCTTGAAATCGTAAAAGACGGGCGAAAATAAGCATGGAAAAAAGCATGGTTACCCTATTGACTCGACAATAAATCGAAGAAATTCCGGTAGGTCACCGCCGCACAGTGGACCTTTTTTGAAATTATGTCTCAAAATCGTAGAACTTTGGATCGGAATGACCTAGAGGGATTTTTTTTTTAAATTAAAGAAAAAATCTTTCCGAAAATATAAAAATTATAGAGAAAGTAAAAAAAAATCATTTTGACCTTTTGCATACCCCATCCGAATATGATATGTAAATCGTTGTAAGATAAAATCCAAAATGACGGAGACAATATGGTAGACTAAAATTGTAAAAGGAACCCGATATGACTAAAATTTGCTACAAGGGTTGTTTCCGGGTCGCTGATTTCAAATCCAGGATCATAATTCAACAATTCAAAATGGCGGATCCAACATGGCGGACGAACATTGTAAAAGGAAACCGATTTGACTAAAGAATGCTACTCGGGGTTTTTTTCGGTAGCTTATTTCAAACCCAGGGTCAAAGTTGAAAAATTAAAAATGGCGGTTCCGATATGGTAGACCACAATTATAGAACAAAATTTATTTGACATAAAATAGCCCATCGGTGTGTTTGCAGGTGGCTGAATGAAATCCAAAGTCAAAATTCCAGAATTTAAAAAAGCTATATTGGATCCGCCATTTTTTATTTTTTTATTTTGATCCTGGATTTGAAATGAGCGACCCGAAAAACACCCTTGTAGCAAACAAGATAGCACAGATTTTCAAGCTCAAAGTTATTTTTTTTGACTTTCTCTATAATTTTTCTATATTCGGAAAGGTTTTTTCTTTAATTTAAACAAAAAAATATCCCTCTAGGTCATTCCGATCCAAAGTTCTACGATTTTGAGACAGAATTTCAAAAAAGGTCCACTGTGCGCCGTCCACTTTTTTTGGATTATAGAGTTGAGCATGCGAACACAAATCCTCGACATCATTAATAAAAACAAAAAACATGTCAAACTTAATTCTAATGTTTGCGATCCAAATTCGGATTAAAGTATGTTTTATGTAATTTCATTACACACTGTTTATTACATTTGGACGTCTTTTTGAATAAAAACTTTTAAGATTTTAAAGCCATTGTTATCTGAGATTTTCAGATTTTTTAAAAAAGATCTTATAACTATTCTAGAACTATCTATATAAATAATTTCCAGTTTGTTCTTCGTGATTGCCACTCCTTAGCTTATTGGCGTCCAGAGTTTTGGTACATATAACTGTTAACGAAATTAACGTTTAATTAGGAATTAATTGAAAGTAAATGCTTTTTGGCATTTATTAAAACAATGTTGATAAAGTCTTTCAATTTGATCTTCTACGATTTTAAATAATTTAAAAAACCAGATAATTTTCTATGTTCAAAATTGAAACCAAACCATTTAGAACATTTAAATTTAAATTGTTTTATATTGGGAACTAACTATAAAGGCTTTTAACATAAAATTGTGCAAGTTTGAAAATATAATAGTGAAATTGTTCTCATGTTTTTCATATTTGTATTTGAATATACCAAATGGTGAAATTAGAGACTCAAAACCTTGCAAAATTAAGAAATTTCAAGCCAAATATTTTCTTATCTAAGCTTTTAAGGCAAACAAGCTGTAGTTTCAAGACCTTGAAAACTAATTTGGCATATCCTATTATAATATCGCCGAAGGCTTGTCTGGTCGCGAAATTTCGCTTGTGGCGTAATGTCTTCTAGTGCTTGCATTGAGTGATCAAACCAGTGAGCTTTTCTTTTTTAATGCACTATGAAGCATTCAGGTTCGGTTAAATGTAATGGCTGTAATGCGCTATACCATTCACAATGCGCTGAAAAGCTAAAAAAACGGATGCAGCAGATTATTCCAGGTTCTGTGGCTCACATTGAACGTCGCCTCTCGGTGACAGAAGTGAGATAAAAGACAAAACTACAGGGACGCAGGATTTCAGCCACTCACAACTCAGCTTTAACACTGATGTGCCCGCTTTTACTATGCTCAGGCCAGCACAAAGAACTGGAACGTTCACTATCGATCTATTAAGGCAAATCTTGCGTCAAGAAATTAAGGATTCAGAAGAAAGAGTCACAACCCGAATTAAAGGTTTAGAATCATCCGTAACTGAAGTCAAAGAAGACCTAGCTTCTTTCAACGGCAGACTCGTAACGGTGGAAGCAAAAGTAACGAAGCTCAGCGACCTGGCAAAGAGAACCGAATTGAAAGCTAATTATATATTGAAACTGGGATTTTCCCACAGTTATGGAAAACTGCCAAGGTTGATCCTGTTTTAAAAGGTGGTGATAAAGCTGATATTTTTATTTATCGACCAGCTGTAGTTATCTCTAAGCTCGCGAAGAGCTTCGAGAACTCTGTACTGCCGCAAATTACTTACGCTCTTACTTCTTTACTCTCTAGCTCGCAGTACGGATTTACAGCAAAAAGATCTATCATCAATAATTTGAGTTGTCCAACACAATTTGTAAGCGAAGCTTCAAAATGTGAGCGTCAGGTAGATGTCATCCATATGGATTTCTCGAAGGCCTTTGGTAAAGTGGACTAAAGCAGAAACTAGACGTTTTGGACCTGGCTCCAAGTCTTTGCAGGCTTCTGCGTTCTGGTCTCCAAAATTGAGATCACTATCTGCAGTATAAGGGCCACACATCAGATGTTTTTCATCCAAACTCCGGAGTCCCGCAGGACTCGGCCCTAGGTCCTACTCTCTTCATTATATACGTGACCGATGTTTCTGATTCAATACAGTCCTTTATTCACATTTTTGCAGAGTACATTAAATTTTGCAGAATTATCAATGTTGAAAGAGACTGTAAACTGCTGCAGAATGATATAGACAGATTTAATTTATGGTGCATCATAAGTAAACTTTCGCTAAATGCTTCCAAATGCAGTTTTATATACTTTTGGAGAAGCTCTAATAATATCAGTTTTGACTACCGCATAGAAGGAACGTATTTGAAGAGGGTGACTTCGGTCCATGACCTAGGAATAATATTGAAGAGTAATTTGTCATTTAAAATTTGTATAAGTAATGTTGTGGCCTCTGTAAATCGAGAAGTAGGTAAAGTTATAAGAACGTTGAGGCACTTGAGATATCCGGAAACAATCACTCTATTGTATAATTGTTTTGTTAGATCTAAGCTGGAATATGCGTGAATTATATGGACTCCGAAATATAAGAAAGATTTGATGTTGCTTGAGAAGATTCAGAAACGCGTTCTAAAATATCTTGTATTTCGGGAAGACGGGACACACTCTCCAAAAGGCTCCGAGTACATCACAGTTAATCCCAGAGATATTATTTATCTGAAGTTGGATAAAAACGTTTCAAACAATCGACAACTACAGTTATCAGACGACGGACAATTTTTATCTGCACCTTGATAAAAATGATTTTACTTCGAATAATTGTAGTTTTCAATAGTTTGCAGCGTTTTTATCCAACTTCAGATAAATAATATCTTTGGATTTACTGTGATGCAATTGTGCACCAGGTTTCAAATTTTAACATTGTAAGAACGTCGATCAGTGGCAGTGGAAAATTTTCTCTATGACTTACTAAACTCTGTAATAGACTGTAGTGACATTTTGCAGTGTATTAAACTAAAACTACCACGAATCTCTGATAGGCACCATAAGCCATTCTATTTACCGCTTTCGAACTCTGTATGCGGAATAATCGCCTGTTGAATCTATCTGCCACAATATTAACCTACTATACATAAGTGATGACCAAAATATATACGTTTTTTCAATGTCGCGAACAAATGTATAATAAGATCTCGGCTACTTGCAAATACATAATATACAGATTCTGATTCCTAAGATAAGGACATCTTTTAAGTTACATATTATAATGCAAAACGGTATATTGTATATAGCCCGAAATTGGCCTATGGCTGTGGGCTGGTTTTCACCAAATAAAAAAGAAATAAAAAAATATTATGAATTTGTAAAGTTAATTAATTCTAAAAGCTTTAAAAATTACGTGTTTTCTAATTGGAAAAATTTAAAGTAATTAAAATTTGAAGTATTAAAAATTAAACTATTCCAGACTTCGTTTAAAAGTTAAGGATCTCTTAATTTAGGACCTTGAAACTAGATCGTAGAAAATAATTACTTTTCAAATTGTGCATCACGATGATCACGATTTATTACTCAAAATTATAACTTAAAAATCAATGATGAAGCATTTTCATACAAGCATTTGTTTAATTAATTATTAATAACTAATAATAATATAATAATATTAACATAATATTTTAATAATTAATGTCAATAAATATTAATACATTTTTTTAAATGGAATAACTTGTTTTCAAAGCTTTCTAGATCAATGACTAGTAAAAACTTGTGATAAAATAATGTTTATTCTGAAAAAATTGATTGTTTTCGTTTATTCCAATGCATTTTATTGAATTAAGGCCTCATGAACAATCAGTGCCCGGTGTCCGCTGGTGAACATTCAGGACACTGACATTTTAGAGATGCAAGGGGCTCAACAAAATATATACATTTTCTACCGAATGATTAAATTTTCATAACAAAAGTAGTTCAACTTTCAATCAGGTAGAATTTTTAACCCAAGAGATGATTTTTTAACCAAGAAGATTAATTTTCTCTAACTAGAATAGTTCAATTTTCAGCCAAAGAGATAAATCTTTAACAAAAAAGTTTGTTAACCAATTAGTTCAACTTTCAACCAAGTAGGTAGAATTTTGACAAAAACGAGAACTTTTTATCAAAATAAAATAATTAAATTTTCAACCACATAATAGAATTTCAACCAAACGACATGAATTCCGAACCAAAAATATAATACTAGACTTTTCGATTAAAAAGAGTTGGATTTTCTTATTGAGTTCTATTCATTAATTTGGTATTTAAGCAAAAAACAAAAAAAGAAGAAAAAGGGAAATTTTCTTGAAAACAGGAAGGAAAAGAAGAAAAATTGTGTAAAAAAGGGGAAAAGAGGGGAATAGGGGAAAGGTTTTGAAGTCTGAATTACGAAAGTGATTTTGAAACTCATGAAGTTATTATTGAACTGTACCGTTGCAGAGTCTTTTTCTGCGATGACCGGCATAAATATATTTACACTGCTTGACATTCCTTATGGCTGATTGAAATTCGCTTATATTACTTGACATACATAAGACCGATAACAAATTATTTATACTACTTGACAAGTATGATTGACATAAAAGTACGTATACTACTGGACAGCTCGTTAAGGCCAGCATAGAAATATTGACACTACTTGACACTCAGTATTGCTGATTTTTATTTACTTATACTACTTGAAAACTGCAGCTGATGCATAAAAAATTATTTACCGTACTCTATATCCCGTATAGCTGACTTGAATTTGCTTATAGTACTTGATACCTCATAATTGTTAAAATAAAATTATTTACACTACTTGAAACCCCATCTGGCTGACTTGAATTTACCCTTACTACTTAAAACCCCGCAATAACTTCTAACAATTTATTTGTTCTATTTGACACCCCAAATGGTTGACTTACAATTATTTATACTTCTGGACAATCGCATGTAGCCGATACAAAATTATTTACCCTACTTTATACCCCATATGACAGACTTGAATTTACATTTACCACTTGACACCCAATAATATCTGAAAACAAATTATTTACATTTCTTGACATCCCGTATTACTGATTTGAATTTACCTCAACTACTTGATAACCCATTAGAGCTGATAACAAATTACTTACACTACTTGGCACCCCCCATGGTTGACTTAAAATTATTTATACTACTTGGAAGCCCTTATGGGTGATTTTAAATTACTTATAATTCTTGGTAAATTATCCAAAGAATAAACAAGGAATTGAGCATACGTAGAAGGACGTTTAATTGTTCCAATTCAATATTCAAATACAGTCGAACTCGGATATAACGCTAGTTTTGAGGCTGACCTTGGACCTGACCTTCCCTAACCAAACCGGATATAGCTCCGCTCCTAACGTAAACAGTCAGGGGCGTATCAACCATTTCCGGTCGATTTTACTACGCGGTAAAAATATTTTGAAAATTCTTTTTTTAATACGGAGACAAGGGTAAACTAAATATTTAACGATATTCGAAGAAGAAACTTTGCTGTTACACGTTAAAATAAATTTGTTTCCTGCTTACCTGCATAAAACGTTTGCGGCGCGTTGATCATCTCGTTTAAGAGGAGACCTTTCTCTTGAATAATCGGTCCAGATACTTTGTAACTCGCTTGGTTAAACCATTCAAAGACAGCAGGATCCAAAAACACATGACTCTTTTCACCAAAACACCGCACGTGAACACCTCAAGTAGGAAATACGCACTTTTGCCTATAGAGTGCATAATGATGACGCAGTTTCAAAACCAAACATACCAAGAAGTTATTTAACAGAAAATCACTTACTTTTAGAAATATTAGATTTACTGCCCACGAAAAAGACAGTTTTCACCATTCTCACATCAACACCTGGCAGTTTGACATTATAAAACACTACAGTGGGACTTCGATGCCTGAAGTCGATCGGATCTCTCTTTCTACCATGTGAGATAGACAGAGACGATCCGATTGTGTTCCAATGACGGGTTTTCGTTTCGAAACGATCATACTCTCTCTATCTCTGTCTATCCAATACTTCTTCTTCTCCTTCTTTGGTTTATTTGTCGAATCGTTTGGCCTATTGGTAGCTACGACAGCGCCACTAATTCAAAAGAAATTTGAATTTCAATGAAATATTAACAAGAAATCTTACAGCAAATAATTTATTTTAAACCTTAGTATAACATTTTTGATTAAAATGAACTGCTATTCACTGCTATTTTTCATGAACATTGTTCCAATAACTTTGCGATACTACTTCGCGAGATATATTCGCGTGTCAGATGGCGCTGATGTCAATGTCAAAGACAGACTCATTCGATCGTACGAAATAATCTGCAGTGGGACTCCGGGGCCCTTACGAAGTCGAAAATCGAATGGACCTCTTGTTCTAACGTGTGGAGATAGAAAAGAGGCTCATTCTATTTTCGACTTCGCAACGGCCCCGGAGTCCCACTGCTGATCGGGCCCATCGCTTTCAGTTGACTTTAGACGCCAAAGCCCCACTGTTGGTCGACGTGAGCTCGCCATCGTGCTTATTCGCTATATGTGTGCTTCCCACTTCGAGTGAACTACCGTAACGTCATGACGCACTTGCACAGGTAGGCCATTAGAGTCCAGCGCCTTACTGAAACCCTCCTGTTTTGTCACGCCTTCGTGAACCCCGCACACTCCGCGCAGGACACCATAACCCTACCCGCGGCGCGGCGACAATTCTCGGAAGGGGTACATCCAGTGGCGATATATCCGAGTTCGACTGTACTACTTACTCAAGAATAAGTCCTAACTTTTGCGAAAAAAAAAATTGAATATATTATCGGGCTTAGAATATACGAAAATTGGTAACTTCCCTACAATTAATGGTCTGAAATGGCCCCTAAACATATTATTCTGGAATGTTATGCAAAGGATTTTTTCTACAATCTAAAGATAATTCCATGAGAAATAAAACGAGAGAACGTAAGAAATTCCATAAAATGGCTAGTATATTTAGACAAATAGGGAAAATTTGATCTATTACATTTACTGTCCAAAGGTCCTAAAAATTAATTAGACAGATAGTGTAACTGTCGATTATTACACAAAATCCGCTAGCAGTTAATAAACTATCTAGACATTTCATGAAAGGACTAAAAACACTAATAAGTGGCTACGATATATACACTTCGAAATTAAGATATTCTAAGTTTTTGTACATAATTTCATTTTTTCCATCTCTTTGAAAGTGCGAAAAAGTTCATAAATTACAGTATGGTAGCAAAATGTTAAGAAAAAAATTAATTTATCATATTAAAAGATCACTTACAATTAAAATTTTTGCTTTTATTAATAATTTAAAAAAATGTACAAACAAGTCTTATCATAAGGTAATCTTTATTTATAGTATTATTAGTCGTCTGTATTATAATCAAACTGTAAACAGCCACTAAAAGTCATATTATCATTATTGTCATTATTATTATCATCACGCAGTGATGCAACCAATCCGGTTTACCACAAAAATTTATGCGATATATCGTGGCTACAACTTTTTAAGAAAAGGAGGGATCTTGTCTATGGACAAAATATTTGTTAAGTCTGTCTACCTAAAATAAAATTATGGTACATATGGAAGATTCCCACAAAATTTGAATGATTGTATAGATTTTCAAACAATTTTAAACAAATTTACTATGTATATAAATTCTTATCCTTGAAACTGACTCTAATTAAATGTAAAACTCTCAGATGTGTACGCGTCAAAGTGTTATCTGTAAGATAACAGCTTATGATATACTATACAGTATATAATAAAGCACCAACCTATTCTTTCGTTACACTCTTAACCAAATCCTTCATTAATTGTTTAATCAGTTGTCCATCTACTTGATAAAAATGAGGTTCGTTTATACTCTGCTCTTTAACTTGGCAATCATCCTTAATTCCACTGGTAAATATAATAATATAAGATTTGAGCGTCCGTATGAAAAGGGCCCTTATGGACGGTATGGAGTTAAGTATTGGGGCCAGATAAATTAATATAATAAAAATATAATAAATAAATATGAGTATCGTCCTAATAGATTCACTATAGGTTTCAGTATCATCCCTCACTTAAACGCGAAAATAGCTCAACTTGAAAAAAAGCGAATACTTCCTAAACTAGAACCGAACATAAGGGCCCTTTTCATGTGGGCGCAAACATACATCTTTAATTTAACAAATATTGTTAAGCTTTTCAAAAATTAATTATGCTTTTCAATACTCTTAAGAGGTTAAATTAACACTTTTAAATTATCTATTAAAATATTGAAAATATTACATACTACCGCCACTGTGAGGCTAATTTTTTTACAACTCGAAACTAGTCTGAGTTTGGCGTAGTTTTGAGGATCGGCGTTTTTTCGGCATGAAATATCAACGTTAAAAAATGTGATCCTCCCTTTCTTGTTGCAGAGTTAAGTTCACAATTCGAATGTCTACCTAATGGCGCCCCTATTCCATGTGTTCCTCGTGGGGGACCTTCTTATTCTTCCGAAAGAAATGATTCACCTGAGAGGCCTCTTCCTTCTCCTGAGCCTCCTCTTCGTGACAGGTCCAGGTCTCCTTCTGCCAGGTCCATGGTTCCTCCTGCCAAGCGAGCTCCTGTTGTCAGGTGCATCGTTCCTCCTACAAGAATTGTTTCTAATGACGGAAATGTATATGAGCTTGACCATTTTAGATTTATTCGTGTTATTTCCAATGTGAATCCGCAGCAGGTATTCGAACTGCGAGGATACAAATTTCCTACCGATGTAATACTTAGAATAAGAACAGGAAGAAATACGTTTGGGCCTGTCCCAACCCAAAAACAAATTGTATTATCAACATCCGATGGTGACGTTTTTGCAATATTGGGTAATGATAATTTTCTCTCTGGAATATATAAATATAGTGGTCATGCCAGAAAACGGGTGAAAATAAACATGAAAAGCGGCAAGGTTACTCTATTGACAGACAAAGAAACCGAAGAAACTCCAGTAGGTTCCCGCCGCTCAATCTTGCGTAATTATAAAGTAAATCATGTAAACTCCAGTCATCGACTTCATTAATTTGAAAAAAAACATGTAAAACTAAAATATAATATTTGCTATC
>CAKNWW010344946.1:6979-18076 GCA_932074435.1 Andricus kollari
AAAAAAAAGAACGGTTGCATGTTTCAAACCAAAAGTGGAAAATTTCCAATTTTGTATCAACCTTGAATTATATAAATAAAATAATGTTTCTAAAATACATTTTTTGAATCTCATAAAGAACTAGAAAACAAAATTAATATTTTGAGAAATCTGTCGGTCAGGATACAGAAAAAAGAAAATAGAGGAAAGCAGGAGCACAGGAAAAAACTTAACGTAGAAGCACAGAAAAGAAGGAACCCAGGAACGCAGGAAAAATTAAACACAGGAAAAAGAGGAAGAAACGAAAGCAGAGAAGGAGTAACTACAGTAACTTAGGACAAAAGGAGCGCTGGTAAAAGGGGGAAAAGAAAAACGAAAACAGGAACGCAGGAACACAGGAAAACATAAACGCTCGAAAAAAGGAATATAAGCAAAAAGGATAATTTCGATATTCTCGATTCAGTACCAAGGCTATTTGCACGAAACCTACGAGTCTATTCCTTAACCAAGAGTCGCGCGTACTTTGAAATTATAAGGAAGGTCTATTCAGCCAATGTTACACGCAACAAGATCGTTAACACTCATACCCTGAAATACCACAAAATTATAATGGCCGCGAAAATCTTAGGAAATCTCCTATTTAAGATCATCAATTTACCACCCTGAAGAATGTTAACAAGAACTTCCCCCCTTGCGGTAACCTCAGAGTACAATGATCTTTGCTTATACAATGCTGCAGAATTTTGGGGGAGGAGTAACCCTTCCAGGCCATTCGGTTTGCCGAGACGTGCTTAAAAATAGCCTCATAAAAACGTTGGTAAATCTAGACAACCCAATGTAACCTCGGAAAGGGCCTCCTCAAAAGTCTGTTTGAACAGCTTAAGAGCCATAGATGGTTTAAAGTACACATTAACAACCATAAATTGAAATGCCCTCCGCCAACATTCAACGAAAACACGTGTAGAGGAAATTAATAAAATTTCAAAGTTAAATACATACTTATTTGTAAAAATTGCTCAACGCATGTCCCGCATAAGCAAATGATGTTCAAGGTGAGTACGGAATCTGAAATATCAGAAAAATTGAAGAGGCCATGAGCATTCCAGAATAAGATGCGAAGATTGAGGCCCTTAGGAGATTTACTTAAGACCACCTGATTAACGACTTCATTCTCTGCAAGAAGTTGCCAAGCCTTACCAGGCTCAGTAGGTTTATGGCTCTTAGACTGAGGCTACTCTGGCTTTGTAGCAACTTTTCCTATAATGGAGTCGAAAGAGCTGTTCGATTCATCCGTTGGGCGATTTATTCTTGTTTTGGATTTGTTTCTTGATTAGGATTGAGTTTCAATCAGACGTTGTTCAGTATCCTGTTCTTTTAGAAGAGATTTTGATCTCCAGTGGAGAGAGCTGACATTGTAAGGCGCATTTTTTAACTTGGTATCAGTATAGTATGGGGCTTCCCTGGACTTGCATGTTGGTGGCGGTAGTGAGTAGTGAGTAGTTGTGAGGTGGAATTCATACAAATAGAGAAAGTTAGGTTACCTTGGTAAGGGCTCAAGTGAGTGATTGTGGTCAAGAGTTTGGGCCTTCGAGGAAAACAAGAGTTGTTCTCGTAGTGTTATGGGATGTTAACGGAGAGAATGAGGTATCTTCAGTCGCTGGGAGGGGTGGAATAAAGAGGGATAAAGAAAAATTTGGAGCATTAGGCTAAAACAGCCTTGAGAGACATCTGTCGATGGTAGAAGGTACTTCAAGGAGAGGTCCCAGTTACCGACAGAAGAGCGGGGCGCAGGAGAGCGGGATGTAGTCAGCTAGAGAGCTGGAATTGCCCCGACGGCTAACAGTTTGTGGTCCGGTGTCGACCGGTGGGTCGAGGAAAGGGAAAAAGCGGAACTGCAGAAATGAAGAAAGCGAGAAGGCGAGGGTGAGAGCTTCTATTACAAGTGTGGAGGAAGATCGCTTGAAGAGGAAAAGATCCCTAAAAAAGGGAAGGCAGTCTGGGAAAGAGGCACTAGGGATGCTTCAAGTCGAGATCAGGGGACTGAGGAAAGACGTAATGAGGACTAAGGAGCAGATGAAAATTATGAGAGAGTACTTGTGGATTAGAGATGAGAAAGAGAAAAGGGAAAAGGAGGTGAAAGAGCTGAGGGAGAGAGTAGAAGGATTAGAGAGAAATAATGTTGATAGGAGGGCTGGAGCTAAAAAGCATGGAAGAACGAGAGGATGTGGAAGCTCTGCTACGATTTAGAGGCTGGGCGGTGGTCAATGGTATGGTAACAGGGGACGAAGCGAGAGAATAAACATATGTAAGTAAGGTAGGGCATGATAGACTATGTAGTCATGAATATGCAAGGCTGGAAGGAGACGACGAGATTCGCAGTAGACGAAAGGGTAGAATCAGAACACCAGCCATCAGGTTTATGGATAAGGAAGGAGAGCAGGGCAGGCAAGTTAAAAAAGAAGTATCGATGGGGGAGAGGGTGAACTGTACGAGGGAGGCGACAGCGAAGTATCAGGAGCTGTTAGGGAAGGTACGCTTTGAAGGAGAGTAGGTGGAAGAGATATGGGAGAATTTGAAAGAGAAAGTAAAAGGGTGTGTGAAAAAGAAGGTATTTCAAAAGAAGAAGAGAGGAATGGTGAATAAATGGTACGTAGAAATGATGAAGGGGTTTAGATTGATAGGTAGGTAATAAGAAGAAAAAAGAGAAAGATCTTAAAGAGGAGGTGGAAAGTTTTAAGACAGAAGGGGACGTGTGGAAGATAATAAATATGTTCAGGAAGCGTGTATCCTAATTTGTTTAGATTTTTAAACAATGTGGACTCTTGATGTCAGGAAGTACTGTGGATTCGAGATATTCTCTGGAGAAGATTTATTATGTCTTATTATATTTGAATCATTATGTACTTGTAATGAATTTCTTTCGAAAATATTTTCGTAAGAGAACAAAAAGAAACTTTTTTTTTATTTGCTACGAAAGAAGACAGGATGGGATATTGAGGAAAGATAGAAGCCTTGAGGAACAAAAAACATAGACTGTTTATTATTATTTGTAGTTGCAAGATTTTTGTAACATTGTAAGGCGATTTCGAACAAACAATCTTATATTTTAGCTTTACATTTTTTAGTTGAGTTAATGGTGTGGATGATTGTGGTTTTGACGAGGGTTTACATGTTCTATTTTAAAACTCCATTTAATTGGGCGGTTAGATCCTACTGGAACTTTCGTGATTTCATCTCGGGTCATTTGGGTAACCGTGCCGCTTTTCATGTTTATTTTAACCCGTCTTCTGGCGCGTGCACTATAAAATCCAGCAAGAATTTGACTAGTCTCCAATATTGCAAAAACGTCACCATTAAGTGTTGATAACACAATATGTTCTTGGTTTGGAACAGGCACCAATTTATTACGTCCTACGAATAATTTAATTTGTTTATCAGCAGGAAAAATGTATCTTCGAAGTTCGAATATCCAGTGCGGATTCCTATTGGCAATAAGCCGAATGAATTCAAGTTCTTCAAGTTCATTTCCAGATCCGTTAGAAGAAGGAAGCATGATAGGTAGACCACTACACCTTGTAGGAGATCTGGACCTGACCCGAAGTGGTGACTCGGCAGATGGAGACCATCTGTCCGGAGATGAAAGTCTGGCAGGCGGAAGAGACCTGTCGGGTGAATTAGTTCGGTCCGAAAAATAAGGTCTGCTACCAGGAAGACCAGGAATAGGTGCGCCATTAGGTAAGCACTCAAAGTGTGAACTTAACTCTACAAGAAGAAACGGAGCATATATCAATGTACATAACAAAACTTGGTTACCTCAACCGTAGTTTGGGAAAAATGAAGCAATTTCTACCAATCGTACCTTATCGGACCTTATCGCTTTTATTTGTTATTCTTATCGCTACTATGATGAGAGTTTATTAACGAAAAAGTTATTTTCCTGAAAAAAATATTCTCTAAGACGGAGAGAGCATCCAATTTTTTAGACTAGAATCATCAGCTAATAATTTTTGAACAAAAAAGTATTAAATAAGCATATGCTTTTGACATTTTTAATATTTGTTTTTGAAATTTAAACTCCTCATATCTGGAGAGAATCTTGTTTGGGGGAAATTGAGTATTCATTCAATAATATCTCATCGTTTTAAAAAATGACCTTTTTATAATCGTTCAATTAATTTTACTATTTACAGAAGAGTAATAATGACTTATGTTGCCCCTCAAATTATTTTCCCATCTAAAATCACTACCGTGGACTGATGAGTGGTGGTCCTGATAAAGGAAAAAGAATGGTTGGAAAATGTTTCGAACTAAAATTGGAAATAAAGTACTGAAAAAGAATGAAATTAATATTTTAAGACCGGAAAAAAAGGATACAGAAAAAAAGGAAATAGAGAAAAGTAGGTTCACAGGAAAAGAGAAACGCAGGAAAAAACGAAAAAGTAGCCCAGAAAGAAAGAAACGCGGGAACTGAGTAGAAACGGAATGCAGTAACATAAAACAAACGAAATGCAGCAAAAAGAAAAACAAGACAAAATGAATACAAGGAAAGAGGTGAGCAGGAACACAGAAAAAAGGTAACGTACAAACGCAGGAAAGAAGGGACACAGAAAAAAAACGCCAGAAAAAGGTGACGCAGTGGAAAAGGAAAAAAAAATAAAGTAGAAACACAGGAAAAACGGAACGCAGAAATACAGGAGAAAGAGGAAAAACGAAAGCATAACAAAAGTAACAGGAGTAATATCAGTAACACAGGACAAAAGAAACACAAGGTTAAAGAAAGAAAAGGAAAACGAAGGCAGAAACACCGGAAAAAGGGAACGCAGGAATACAGGAAAAGATCAGAAAAAAACGCAGAAAAAAGGGGAAAGGGAACGCAGGCAATACGAAAAAAAAGAAAAAGGAGCGCAGGAACACAGGAAAAAAAACGCAGGAAAAAGGAACATAAGCAAAAAGGATATCAGGAAAACAGGAAGAAAGGAAAGAAAGAAAAAAGGTACGCAGGAACACAGTGTTTGGAAAAAAAGCAATTATATGATAGAATGCAGATAACGTCAGAGAAATTGTTATTTTCGGAAAGCTGAAAAATGTTTTTGAAATTAAAAATATATTATATTATTAAATTCACGAAAAGAATTGTGTTCTTTATGCCTAACTATAATAATAACACCCACCACTCTGATTCATTTAGTGTGCGTGTTTACTTGATGATATTAGATGATTTAGATAAGGTGCTTTCATACTCTCAAAACGATATTTCTTTCCTCTCTAACCATAATTGGAAAAACTTGTATGCTGAGTTGGACGTTAACAAGAAAGGTAAAAGATAAACTTTATTTTTATTTTCAGCATTTAATAAATTCGATCTTTTTCACCTGGTGCGACCTAAAAAAAGAATTTTTTCTGGGATCACTCCCGAAATAAAAATTTTGATGAAAACACGTGATAACAAAAGGAGATTAGCTAAAAGTACCAAAAATGTAGTCATCAAAGCTGAAGTTCGTAACTGAGAAATTTAGTCTGAACAGAAATCAGAGACGCATATAATCAATAAAATTGTAACGCTAAAATAGACATATATACATAATGAGAAATCTGGCTTTTCTTAAGCAGGCTTGGTCTAATTCCTCCAAAACATGAACTTACTGAGTTCAACCCTGCGACCCAGAAAACTCTTTGATACCCTATCAGAAGTAAAAACTAATTCCCTTAGATCTTATAATATATTTATTAAATGGTATGTCCAGCTCTTATGGTCATTTTTCCTGTTCTTCATTTTTACAATGTTTCCCTTCAGGTTGGGATTCTCCCGGACTCCTAGAAGGAGGCTATTTTCCTACCTATTCCGAAAACCTCTAAGCTGATCTACCCTAAAAACTTTCGCCTTATATCTATTCTACGTGCCTTATTTAAGGCTTTACAGATACATCATGGTGAGTGACAGTACACTCAGGGCCTCTTTACAAGTGACATCTGACCTCAACAAAGCAATGGATAATAGAAATATCACTGTCGTTGTCCTCCTTGAATTCTCGAAGGCCTTTGATACTGTGGCTCATAAGCTGCTGTTGTCAAAGCTCACACTTCTCTATCTTTCTAATATAGAAATTAAATGATTTTAATCTTATCTGTGTAACCGGTGTCAGTGGGTATGTAACAGAAATGGAGAGCCGTCAACTAAGGAAAATGTGAAGAGAGAGAATCTCACAGGGCTCCACTCTAGCCCCTACCTGATTTAACATTTATATTTCCAACCTTGGCCGTGAATTGCGACATTGCAATTATCATAAACATGCGGGTGATTTCAAGCTGTGTCTCTAGGCATCTATTACTGCACTTAACATGGAAAACCAGACATAGAAAAAAGCAAGACAAGAAATAAGAAAATTAAGAAAACATGAGAAATCAACTTTTTGCATATGGCAGGATTGAGGAGATTGAGAGAATATTCCCAATTGCAGACCAATTTAAGTAGTATTTGAAAAACAGCAATCATAGGATAGATTCCAGATTCCGTCGGACAAATATTTATTTGCAAGAGGCTTACAATTTTTTTTTAAATTTCAAATATACACTGTAAAAATAAATGATTATTTCAGGGCTAGTTTCAGGTATTACAATAAGACTCAGAAAAAACAGTCTCGAGTGGTACTAAAATCAGACCACTGATGGGATCCCTGAATCGTTTGTTTTGCATTGAAAATAACAGCATGAAGTCATCCTTTTCAAAAACAGGACACAAAAAAAATGATACCGTAAAAAAAGAGATCTCTAGATTTTACAGTGTATTATATTATTATATTCACCAATGGAGTTAAGGACAACTGCCAAGGATAAGCCCAGAGTATAGATGATTCTCATTTTTGCAAAGTAGAGAAAACGCGTATTAATGTTTTAATGCCCAGTTTGATAAACAGTGTAACTGACTATTATTCTGGTGCTTCATTAGAGTATATAATATACACTGTAGTCCTTATCTTATGAAATATACAGGTTTCAAGGTGCTACTTCTGAGATATTTACATTTCATTAATTAATGTAAAGAAAAAAAAGTTGGTTACCTCAACCGGCGCACAATGTAGCCAAAAGCACTTTTTGTGAACAAAAGTCTGTCTACAACCCAATTTTCAATTCTGTAGCATTTTTGGACAAATTGTTTTTCATTCTCAATGCTCTTTCCAACTCCTGTTTCGAATGATTGTCAGCAAGTTCATTAATAGTCTCTTCATTGTCTTCTCTGACCCCTCTTCGTAAGATAAACTTGGACAATCCATCTTTTTTAGCATCGAGAAGGTTTCCTACCTGGAGCTATCACTGAAAAAATCGACCTAAAGGAAAAACTTCCAGTGATATAAACCGAATATAAATATCCTCGTACAAACTTGAACTAAAAGAATAGCTTCCAGCACAGGGATCTTTTCATCTCTTAATTACAAATCCCTTCACCTTCACCTTATAAAAGATTTTTCCCTTAAAATATAGAATACAAATAGGAAGTAGATCTTTCTTAAGGTTCCTGTTATTTTTCTTCACTTCGCTGTGATCACTATGAGGCGAATCAAAAACCTTATGGTAGCGGCTTTGAATAGTTTTTTTAGGTGAGCTAGGAAAAGGATAGACGCTTGGTTGATATTACAAAACTTTCCCACAACACACTAAAATAGTAAAAAAAATCGCGAGCACCTTCAGAGTATCATAACAAAATTCGCAAGATCAATTAATGGCACCCTGCGAAATTTGATCACAATAGGTACATTGGTGTGGACTTCTAACCGGAACGC
Source organism: Andricus kollari (assembly GCA_932074435.1). Classification (NCBI taxonomy): domain Eukaryota; kingdom Metazoa; phylum Arthropoda; class Insecta; order Hymenoptera; family Cynipidae; genus Andricus; species Andricus kollari. Next base: position 14,737 of record CAKNWW010344946.1, read on the forward strand.
ACTCATGTTTTCATGAGGAAACGAAAAGAAGCTTCTTTTTATTTGCTACCAAAGAAAGAGGGAAAGGGCCATTGAAAAAAGATTGAAGCCTTGAGAAAGAAAGTACATTGAATTTTCATTATTATTTGTAGTTCCGAGGCATTTGTAACATTCTACGCCTACTTCCAATAACAAAAAATATTATATTCTAGCTGTACATTTTCTGTAATTGAGTTAATGGTGTGGAGTATTGTGGTCTACAATAGACTTTACATGTTCTATTTGATAATACAAATAGATTGGGCGCAGGGGTCCTACAGGAATTTCCATGATTTCATCTCGGGTCATTCTGGTAATCTTGCCGCTTTCCATATTTATTTTTACCCGTCTTCTGCTTTGGTTTCGATAAAATCCAGCAAAAATTTCACTACACTCCAATATTGCAAAACCCTCACCATCTAATGTTGATAACACAATTTGTTCTTGGTTTGGAATGGGCCTTAATTTATTTTTTCCTACGGCTAAATTAATTAGGTTATCGGCAGGAAAAGTGTACCTTCGAAATTTGAATATCCGGTGCGGATTCTTATTGGGAATAAGCCGAAGAAATTCAAGTTCTTCAAGGTCATATCCAGATTCGTCAGAAGAAGGAAGCCTGGTAGGTAGAGCACTGCACCTTCTAGGAGATCTGGACCTGATGCGAAGTGGTAACTCGGCAGGAGGAGACCGTCTGTCCGGAGAGGAAAGTCTGGCCTGTGGAAGAGAGCTGTCCGAAGAATAAAGTCTGGCAGGTGGAAGCGACATGTCCGGAGAATGAAGTCTGGCAGGTAGAAGAGACTTGTCCGGAGAATAAAGTCTAGCAGGTGGAAGAGACCTGTCAGGAGAATGAAATCGGTCCGAAAAATAAGAAGGCCTGTAACGAGGAACGCCGGGAATAGGCTCGCCGTTAGGTAAACACTCAAAGTGTGAACTCAACCCTACAAGAAAAAAAAGAGAACTATATTTTTTACATTCTTATTATCTTTTAAAGACACGTTGTTATGTTATGAATTCCTTGCTGCGAAATTGAGGCAACGAGTGCTAAAAGGAGATGTATTATTATTTCGCAAGAGCGGCGAAGGCTGGCTTCTTGCTTTTGAGCTACAATACGAGCCCACCTCCTACACGAAAATTCGCGAAATTATTCTGTATCTCCTTTTTGCATATTACGCCTCAATTTCGAGACTAAACTGTGGAAATAAGAGAAGATTGCCCATTTCGTATAAATTCAAATAGTGTTTGGAAAAAATAGAAACTACAGGATAGAATTCAAATTACGAACGGGCAAATTTGTGTTTGCGCAAAACTTGAAAATGTTCTTAAAATTGGAAATATTATATGATTATATTCACCAATAGAGTTAAGGACGACTGCCAAGGATAAGACCAAAATATAGACGATTCTCATTTTTTCCAAGTAAAAGGAAAACTGATGAATGTACTACAGAAGAATTGGATTAATAGTGTAACTAATGCTTATCCTGGTGCTTTATTTAAGCATAATATATTTATTCTATAATCGTTATCTCGCAAATTATACTGGCCTGAAGATAGTACTTCTTCCATATTTACATTTCATTAATTAATTGGGAAACAATTTTTGTTCTCTCAACTATATACTATAATGCGAAAAATTATTTGTTTGCTAATAAAGTTGAAAACTTTTTGTTGGGCCCAGTTATGTGTGAAAGTAATTTTTGGGAAAAATATATTTAGTTATACTTTAAAGAATTGCAATATTACGATTACTTGTATTTTTGAGAAAAAAAATCATTCTTTACGAGAAAAATTTGATACGTTCCAGAATATTAGATATTAAAGAACTTTTGTCTGTGATAAAACATTTTATTTTTGTCGCTTTTATTTGTTATTCTTATCACTAATATGATATTTCATTAAATTCAAGCTTACTTTCATGAAAAAATATTTTCAAACTTTGCGGCATGAATTTTAGAGAATTAATTTTTTATTAACTAAAATCATCATTAAATAAGTTTAAAGAAAAAAAGGGGAAAAAAACGAAAGAAATAAAATAATATGACGTCAATTTTTTTTATTTTCGAGAACTGGATACAGGATGTTTGTAGAGAACCATTTGTTTGGGAGAGGTAAATCTTCATTCATAACGGTATTAGTTCTTCTCTCAGAAATTTTGCAATTGATTAATCAATTTTAAGATCCACTTGTAAATTTTCATGGAATAGAGGCAGAAAACTCTAGTTTAAAAAAAAAGAAAGGAACACAAATACACGGAAAAAAGGAGCACGTTTGTTTATGCCGCGCTCCTGGTTGGTTTAGTCTAAATATTTTATAACTCAGTAACTAAAACTTCAACTGATTTTTGGAAAAGGTAATTTTCGATTTAAGCTTCAAAGTATCACAACCATATTCACAGGGAAATTTATGACAGCCGGCCTTCAGATGAATTCAGGAAGAAATCTTTACCTGGAGTCCAATTAAAAGACACATCAAATAGCTATCTGCCTTTTTTTAACCAAAAAATAAATTTTCAATACAAGATTTATTGTCTTCCAAAAACACAAATTTTCAAAAAATGTCATAAATTTTCAACTAAATAGTTTTTACAATGGATATGATGCTAGTTTCTAAAAAATGTTTTCTAAATAGTTGAATTTCTAAACTAAAAAAGATCAATTGTATTTGGCGCCTCTTTCGAAATAATCAAAATGTAGTATGCCTACTTCACGCCAATTTCACCACGTCTTTCAAAGTATCCAATGAAAAAATATGTGTGTACCGCGCTACTTTCCGCATTGGCGCAATGAGTCATTGTTTCACTTCGTGTCGATTAAGCCACATCGGAGACGATTTTCACTTATCATTGATAAAAGAAGAAGCACATCTAGATCATCGGGTTCATCCAGTTCGACAGACGAAGAGGGTTATTTAAGAAATCTAATCGAAAATATGAAGAAGAAGATTTGGAAGAATAAGAAGCGGGATAAAAAAAACGATCAAAGCGTCAGAAATGTCGGAGGAATCCTTCCTGAAACCGCTCATCAGATTCATGATCTCAGAGCTGTAAGTACACACATTATGTCACAGACCACCTGGTTACTCCAATAATTCCTGGCAGGACTTGAATTATAAAAGCGGAGAAGTAATTTGATAAGTCTTTTTGATTGTTTGACGGTATTGCCAAATCTAGGATTGTAGGCTCTAACCTACAAGCGAATCATAGGCTCTAACCCATGACCGCAAAGTAGGTTCTAACCTACAAGCACACCACAGGCTCTCACCTGAATGTTATTGTTCTGTTAGTACAGATCTGAGGAAAAACAAGCAGAAGACCGAACCTAAAG
>CAKNWW010344965.1:0-21214 GCA_932074435.1 Andricus kollari
TTGGGCCTAGCAAACTTTTTGCGAAAATATGTTTACAAATCTGCACATATGACAAGTCCATAATATGATCTATTAAAATAAAAAAAATAAATAAAAAGAAGAAAAAATAAATTCAACAAAAATAAAGAAATTTAATCTTGGGCAAATTCAAAAGTCAAGCGTTTCATACTTTGCGTGAAAAAGTACGCCAACACCCGGTATTGCAAGCTTATTCTCCTAAGTGCGAAATTCAATTTCACAACGACGCAAGCGCAACGGGCGTAATTGCAATGCTCCTTTAAAAGCGCAGTGCCTCAATGTATCATCTCGTGTAAGCAAAAAGCTGCCGTAATAGCGAACTTGAGAAAACCTATCGTTCAAGTAGACTCGAGTGTTAGTCGTAGATATCTTGGTCAACGCCAGCATATTGGAAAACCAAATCTGTTGAAGGAGACGGAGAGCCTCTTTCTCTCCTTTCTTTTCTATTCGGAGAGCCTCCTTGCGTGATGCTATATGCCGATTACGGCTCTCAGGAACACCTAGTTATAGGTAGGTCTCTCCAACGCCGGCAGTTCGTCCTCGCTTCAGATAAACCTTGAGAGACCTATCCAATTCAAAGTCCATGCTCATCTCTCCTGTGTACCCCTCGACGATCCTTAAAGCATTCTAAAGCTCCTTTGCTTCAGAAGCATATATCTTCAGTTCATCTATATAAAATACATAAGTGACATTATGTTCGCAATTGTTAGGCTCGCCGCACAGATAGCAAAACTAGTTTTCCAAAGGGACATCTATGTCTCTATGCATCTCACTATGTGCAGATGAAACATCAAGATTTCCAACAGGAGGTTGAATCGAAAGCTTTCCAGCAATAAATCCAGGCCATCAACAGATTGCGATTGTAAAATGTAGCGTATTTATAGAGGCTCCTGTCGACTAGAAGGTTCTCCCGGCAGCCTACTATACCTTTTTAGAGCCACATTGTTCGTAAATCTCTCCCCACACAGGTCCAATTGTCTGAACAATCCTGTTGTTCAGGATAGCTATATAGTATATGACATAGCAAGGAGGAGAGCCTACCACTTGTTCCGAAGAGAAGTGGTAGGTGGAGGCCTTCGGCCCTCGTCTACCGCCCGTTCTGAAAATATTGCCCGAGCCATGAAAACACCTCTCCTCCGTGGCATGAACTATACTTTTTTTGGTAGAGACTCGGAAAATGTGAAGCATGTTCTACCGGTGGCGGATTGAGAGTTATCTCTCTTTCTGAGTCGGTGCATCCAAGCACAGGTATCTTGGCTCATTTCGTCACTCATTTCTTTGTCAAACATTTTGGCTGACGTTTCCACCATTTTGTGCTGCTCGCTAAAAACATCGGTATATCTCCATCTCTTTCTGACCGCGCACTACTGCGCATGCATCTACATTTCATACCTGATATATAATGTTTTACCTCCTACCCTAGCACCAATGTTCGACTACGAGGTCCAATATTATATATACATACATCTGCAGGCCCGCTTACGCCGCTCGAAAAGAGAGATGTTACGCTCAATCCACAATCAACAGAACACGCTCATTCTATGCGTCTACCATAAAAAAGATATTATACAGTGTGGTCTGAAAATTATTGTTCATCCACTGTGGAATGGGTGTCTCCGACTTTGGATATGTGGTGAAGATCCAGGCCAGATTGTTGGTGCGTAGAAGTAAACTACTTTCACCAGAAGTTGTTGATATCATCTGGTCCTGCAGAGCAGAAGTTCTTCGTGCCTCTTAGTGTTTTCATCACTTCTTTGGCAGTGATTGGTGGACATTCCTCCTCAAATGTTATGAGGTTGTCGCATAGCTCCTTGAAGCGGATAATATCATCAATGTCTGCCCTCATGATATTTCAAACCTCGTCAGCCTGTCTCCAAAAAGTCTCGATCTCCAGGGCTTGGTGCCAGAAATACTAAGAGCTTCAGCACGTTTCGCATCAGTCTTTGCGAAATCAACACGCCTACCTCTTGATCACTGATTCGTAACCTTAAAGCCATTCCCACGTACGAAAAATATGCCAAGGAACTTGCGAGATGGATTCAAAAAGCTGTCATACTGGGGTCACTTTGTGTCCTCAAGACACACGAGGGTTTCGCCGGCCTGTCGTCGTAATTTCATTATGCCATCCACCTGACGGTCGTGAGAAGTGGCCTTAAGTGTGATTTACCGCGGTTCTACTGGGAACCGATGTCATTTTTAGATGGCAGTTTGAAAATTAAAGATCGAAGTTAATTAAGAACAATTAGGTAAACTACATATCTATTTGGTCTTAAATACGTTTTTCTATTATTCTTCCTACGGCAATTGAAAAAACTTTTGTTTGTTAATTTTTTTCTTTTATAAACTCTTTTGGAAAATGTTTGGAACGTTTGCCTACTGCCAAATATAAATTTCCACATGGTCCGTGTATATTATTTTTCATTACAGTAGAATGAAAATCGGTACCTCCATGCCAAACTCTCCAATCTGTGGTTTGCAGTCTAAACTTTTCAATCTCGTTTTGTGTTGGCACTTACCCCTCTACGCGTACATGGCGTTACGGGCCAGCACAAAATGAGATTGGAGAGTTTAGACTGCTAACCCCAGATTGGAGAATATAGCATGGAGGTACCGAAAGTTGGATTTCGGTCAGGTTCGGCAATTTCAGATGAAGTATCAAAATCTAGAATATCTGTTGTTTATAATTTGGAATTTTGTTTTAAATCTCTGGTAGCAATATGTGGTCTCTCTGCTGCAGTTTGATTTTGAAAAAGATTTTTTTCTATTATTTTCTATTTTTGATTGCACGTCATTGTTATAAAAAAGTCTGGCTTTTCAAACATGGCTAAAATTCTTATTGAATTTTGATATCGTTGCATTATATTTCGAAGCGAGCCAACAAATGTTGATGATAAAACGATTTTCTTTCCAACATTACTATCAATTGCTTCAGCTCTATCTTATAAATGATTTACCAATACTTTACATAATTCCGCCCGTATTTTATTTTGATTATTTCTGAAGCAATAAACCTCAATTTTTACACAATTATTAACTAAGCACTGTCTAAATAATCTTCTACCTAATAAAAATGCATTAGATTCATTCCTAACTGCTATACGATATTTTAAGTAATCTTTCCAGCTGATTTCTGGGTTTTTAAATCTCACATATTTATCTGCTTGCATCATATTCATATCGTAACCTTTTGTTTTTTTGTTGATAAAGTGGTCATTTCCTTCCATGGCTAATTCACGCTCGATATCAACACGCTCGATATCAACAACATCTGTAGGTGAAACGGGTAGAACAATAGAAACACGTGATCGGGAAAATGCAAATTCTATCAGAAATTTAAATTTCTTTATCAATACAGAGCTTTACAATGTAGCTATACTAGATAGTTTTTTTTATTTCTAACTTGAACTTCTCTATAATTTTATTCAGCTTTATATATTTCTCAGGATTTCTTTACTTTAAAAACATGTATTTTCGTTCTCACATAATCCAGTTGCAAGAGTTTAAAACTCGTTATTAGATCCTTCCTTATCAATCTTGACTTACGTTGTTCTCTGCCTTATCTATAAACTTTGTTACCATATGATGTAAATGTCAAAAGTTTCCTCATCTATAATCCTTGTGACCATATGATGTGAAGTTCAAAAGCTTCCTAAAATCTGTATTGTTCCCAGTTATTTTTCATTAGATCCTTCCCTAACAATCTTGACTTACGTGGTTCTCTGCCTTATGTGCAATCTTTTGTCAACATATAATGTATATTTCATCTCTTCCTAATAGCTGTACTTTGGCAGTCGGTATTTGTCCTTCGTCTTAAACCTTTCTCCAAAAATGACGTACGGCAATTTTGTATATTTTTACTTATCAAGCTGTTTTTCATCTAAAATCTGACTTTTAAAATTGACAGAGTGTTAGTTTCTACAATATTTTGTTATGTACCGTTACATTTTTATTGTTTTCTTTTTGATTATTTCTTTAAATTTTTGTAAAATTGATCTTTAATTTAAATTTTGTGGACACTAAATTAAGACTGAAGAGGGCCCAAATTGTTGTCCGAAACGTTTAAAAAAAATGTTTAACTGCTGGTACTTTCATTTTCTTTTGCCCTGCAAGCTGCGAAGTGTATATCAACTCGACTTCTGAAATTATTTTATAATATTTTGTAAAAGCATTAGAAGTTTTCGTAGTAGTTTCAATAGTAGCCAAAATATGTATATCTGTAATTTATTTATTTTGACACAATCTATGTTCACCTGCTGCATTAGCATGATAATTAAAAATTGGACTGAAAGATGAATTCTCTCTTACCTTTCTCTTAATATAATGCACTATTCATTTTACAGTAAACCTGACCATGAATTGTAAGAAAAACTTTGGTCCGGGACGCGTACCAGTAAATTTTGTTATCTTAGCATTAAAAGCAGTAAATGAAAAAAAATATTATGAGCTATTATTTGTTGAAAACATTGCCGTGATCATAGCAGTCATTAAATGAATTTGTCTCTCTGTCCCTCCTGCAAAAATGTTCGCATAAAGCCTTCCCTTTTTTAGTGTCATTTAATCGCATTGAATTTTCTATTTCTTTTTCTATTTTTCAAGACGTATTAATATTTGTAAGTCACTTTATTGAATATGAAATTCCTTTTGTTTCTACTTGCTTTTGATGATGTATTACGTGAATCAGTCAATAAACTCTTATTATCAGTATTATCATATTATCAGTATTATTATTTAAAAAAAAGCCACAGTCTTACAACTCGTCCTAACAACATTGATGTTCCCGTAAAGACGTGTCTACTACTACTTGTAATGTAATATACTATAATATTACAGATCAATCGACTCTTCTCGCATCAACGAAACTTTTCTATTCTTGCATCACCACAAAATTATTTAAGCAAGAAAATTTATACTACAAAAATTTATTAATGTTATTTTGTCGACTAGGGTAATTAATTAAATAATTTCTGATGTTAGATATTTCAAATTACTAGTTAAATAATTACAGATAGAGTCCAAACACGGAGAATTGTCCGGCCGCTGTGGCTGGAAAGTCCTGCCATTATAGCATGAATCACCCAGTCAGCAGATTAACGCTACCACGGCATACACGAACACTGCAGTTTTAGCATGGCTGTAGAAAGTAGCATTGGAGGTGCACGTACACCGTCAAATTTTCCGAAATATCAGGCACTATCCGCATGATATGACACTCCAGCTACGAAATCCCCATAAATATAGTAATTTTCAATTTTAACCGATGTTGGAAGGAATATAGTGAAGCTTCCCGCGTGAAAAAAGTTAGCATGGCTAACGCATGGCAATAAACTTGGAAATATCTGGCTAAAGCATGGGTCACGGCTACATAGTAGCATGGCGAAAGCCTTGCTCTTGTCCTTCTACCATGCTTAGGACACGTTAAACACAAATGTATATTCTCAAGAACATCCAAGTGTCAGAAAACAATAGCCCGTATTGAAAATTAAAATCTTATGTTTGCCAATGACCGACACATCTCTAAATGGTAAGTCCAATACCCGGGTGCATCGGAACGTGCACCAGGTCTTTCCAGACGTCATCTACGAGAACTTTTCAAAAATTTAAATTGCGCGAACATCCAAAATAACTACGAGTCGTGAGTTTACGATCCGGGTGCACCAGAACGTGCACCAGGTCTTTCCAGACGTCATCTACGAGAACTGTTTAAAAATGTAAATTGTGTCAACAGGCAAAATAATTACCAATAGTGAGACAACGATCCAGGTGTACCGAATCTCGCACCAGGTAGTTTATTACGTTTCTACGAGAACTTATTTAAAATTAAAATTGTGCCAACATCCAAAATAACTTCCAGTGGTGAGTTGACGATCCGGGTGGACCGGGTCGCGTACCAGGTAGTTCAGCACGTATTCTACGAGAACTGTTTTAAAATTTAAATTTTGTCAACATTCAAACTAATTACCAATAGTGAGTTGACAATCCGGGTGTCCCAAGTCGTGGAACAGGCCGTTCAAGGCGTCATCTACGAGACATTTTTTTAAATTTAAATTTTGTCAATAACCAAAACAATTCCAAAATGTTCGCTGCAGCCGTTTTTGAAAAACAAACAAAAACTTTTTGATGTCAATAAATCGAATAACCCCATTTTTCTCGGAAACAAAGCGAGATATGAAAAATACTTAACATGGAAAAATTATTCCTTGGATAAATTTCTATAAGAAAAAAACCTTTATAATTTTTGATCACACTTCGTTTCCTTGAAAAAACTTAGTTTATCGATGTAAGTATAATTTTTTTTCTTATTTCTTTTAATCGATATAAATCTTTTAAGTAGAAAAGCTAGAAATGTACTCATATTGACGCTTTTGCTAACGCTCAACAGTTTTTATCCTAAGCTGATAAGATTCTTCAAATAAAAAAATGTCTTTAGACAATGAGAATGATCACACAGGAAAGCGATTTTTTCTTATTTAAACAAAAAAGATAATATTTTTCAAGATACCGAAGTGAGTTTAAAAATTATAAATGGAGTTTTTTATAGCGCGATCCGATGCACCTGGATCGTCGTCTCACTATTGGTAATTATTTTGATTGTTAACAATTAAAAGTTTTAAACAGTTCTCGTGGAATACGTGATGAACTACCTGGTGCGCGATTCGGTGCAACCGGATCGTCGACTCACCACTAGTAGTAATTTTGGATATTAGCACGATTTAAATTTTAAAAAAGTTCTGGTATAATACGTCCCGAACGACCTGGTGCGTGATCGGGTGCACCCTGGTCGTCGAATTACCACTGGTAGTTATATTTCCTGTTGCTACAATTTGAATTTTCTTAAAGTTCCCGTAGAATACGTGCTAATCGACCTGGTGCGCGACCCGATGCGCCAGGGTCGTCGACTCGCCAGGAGTAGTTATTTTGGATGTGGGCACAGCTCAAATTTAAGAACAGTTCTCGTAGAATACGTACTAAACTACCTGGTGCACGACCCGATTCACCCAGATCGTCGACTCACCACTGGTAGTTATTTTGGATGTTGGTGCAATTTAAATTTAAAAAAAGTTCTCGTAGAATACGTGCTAAACTATCTGGTACGCGAACCGTTGCACCCGGAGCAACGACTCACCATTTTCAGCGCGGGCTATTGTTCTCTAACACTTGAATTTTCCTAAGAATATTAATTTGTGTTTAGCGTGTCCTAAGCATGGGAGACGGACAAGAGCATGTATTCAGCGGGTTAGTTAAAACAAATATAATTTTTCAAAGTTATTTATTTAACAAAATGTACTTGGTCTTTTTATTTTTACCTTTGCTCCCCATTTCAAGTATCATGTTTACTTGATAATCAATTCCATTAAACTCAGCGTGGTTAGTTGAAAAGATTTGCTCTTCAGTATTCAGCAGGACATCAGGCCGTTCGTGTGGCATGGGAAAGCGTCTGATAATGTAGCAGAAAAGTCTTGCTAAAACCGCAGTGTTCCACAGCCATCTTGGTTTAGCCTAACTCACGTTAAGTTCGTATGGCTCACCGAGATTAATTCCGCGTTCTTTTTTTCTGCGTGGACGTGATTTGTACCTGAGAATGTTGATCAAAGATTCAGTAAAAATAAGGGTGAAAGATATCGGGTATCGGGAAAGGACGATCAAAGTCCACCTTCAAGTACATGTAAGTTGCAATAAAGATCAGAATCCAGCAGTGGACCTACCTGGTGATGCAATATCAATGTCAAAATAATTGGAAATATCGATATTTTTGAACCGATAAATCGATATTTTATTTCGATATCTTCATGCCCGATATATCGTTATCGTGAATATCTAAAAAAATATCTACCCCTTCGCTCACTCTAAAGTGTTTTTAATATAGAAATATCGTTCTTATCATTTCAGATATATCGATATCATAAATATCGATATTTTCTTTTCCATATTGCATCAGTATGTGATCCCAATGCGAGTTGCGTGTACTACTTTCGTAAACTGAACCAGTGAAATTCACTGTTTGAAATAGCCAGAAGTGGGTCACTGGTATCACTGCAGTGAAAATTTTACTCACGAACAATTAAATATCAGTGATTACCATTGATATTCTTACTGATTTCAAGTGAAATTTTTCAATGAGGAAATATATATCTCGCTCTTACTGATTTGCTGGCAATCAGGGAGAAATTCACTTTGTATCAGTGATATATCACTGTATAAAAGTGACATTTTCACTGAAATGATACCCGTGACCCACTTCTGGCTATTTCAACCAGCGAATCTTATTGGTTCAGATAATGAGAGTACTGTGCATTCGCTTCAAAATCACTATTATCATATAAGAAAAAAATCTATGCTAGTTAAGTCTTCTGCAGATATCACGGGGAACATCGATCAAACTCCATACCATTCTTTCTATCTCCCTTAATATTAATTGATAAATTAAATATTTATCTGCTTAGTTTAAAAAATGCAACATGTTTTGTACATTTTATACAACCTTGTAAACTTCGCTAAACACATGAGTTTTTTGAGGAACAGATCATGGTTGTTTTTTATATAGTTCAGACAGACAAAACTATTATAAAACTGATGACGCTTGCTATCAGATCAAGCTTTTGACAGGCTTTTTGACAGACCAGGACATCTAGAATTTTCTACGCCTCTCATATTCTACGTACACTGGTCGACACAAATGAATATCGATTCATATATTTTTAATATATATTACCTTCATAGAAAATTGTAAAATCTTAATATTTATCCACTCCTTTGTTCAGGGTCAAAGGACTACAGAGTTATTAACATGCTAATTATTTTGTCAACGACATATTGAAATTGATATAACAGTGTACATTAGGATGTCCTAAAAAAACGCAATGTTCTTTTTTTTATGACGCACCCCCTAAACTTGTTCTATTTAGTGAAAAATAAAAAGCAGATTTTTCTTCTCTTTTTAAATTAATTTTAAACCGTGGTCCCGAGGCCCTGAAATATCCCAAAAGGATTAAAATGATTAATTAATGTTAATTTTCATTTATATGATAATTGTTTACCAGGGAATACAACTGATGGTACCATACGACCAGGAAAAAGAGTTGACGCAATTAGACCAAAAATACTACTCCTAGTAGTAAAAAACTGCCCTTTATGTAACTTAAAATATGATATTTATTTTACCAATATCATTTTTCTCCAATAACTAATAACAGAAGAATACAATTCATTTGAGAAATGAAACAATATTTTAATTCCTCTAAAAAACATCAATTTTACAGAAAACATCAAGTTTAGAGACAATAAGTGAGGTTTGTAAGATTTTTCCACGATTCAGTTTTTTGTAAATGTTGTGTCTTTCTTTTTGAAGGATATTTTTACCACACGCAGGAAATTCTTCAATGTGTCCTTGGATTTCCAAATAAAGTGCTTGCAGCTGATTCTAATTTTTAGTCAGCGACCGGTTAAACTACTGCATTAAAGCTACGGCTCATTCTGCAGCGTCCTTTACAACTTTTGATGTACTAGCAACGGTGAAATCCTCAATGTAGTGCTTGTTAACAACCCAGAGAGCAGGATCTGTGTTTGAGAATGATGAATTTATGTGCACATTATTGAAAAATCTAAACGCTTTTGAAGTAGCAAAATCTTCAATATCATTCTTCGCAAAATTGTCAGAATTTGACCTGAAAGCTGTTTTGCGGGTTCGTTTAAGCCTTCTCGCGTTTTCATTGCAGCCAACATTGCCATTTTCTGTTCGAGTGAGATTCTAGAATCAAAGAATGTCATGGCCACCATTTCCTCTAAAAGATACCACAAGTGTCCTTCAGACTTTTCATAAGCCACTTTCGATCACCAATTTTTTAATTAAATATAATTCATTGTATGCCACAGGGACAGGCAAAGGTGCCTCGAATCAAAATCGGATGTGGTTTTTAATCACAAAATTGCACCATTCCCTAATAGTAAATGGAAATTGCCATCCACCGCGCATGGTACATTGGTCTTCGAGCCATAAAATGAATACCCCGAACTGAAACATCTTCTACAAAAATTATGGTAAGCTCAAGTAATTCGCGGTAGTCATCACGGGGTTGATAATTTTATTTTTACTGCGAATTTTTAAATTTAATTACGTCGTCCTTATCTGATCGGAGTCTCGAAAGTATCCGCTTGTAATTTATACCGATTCCGAGTCTCGTCTTCTCGAAAGATTCCCACGCTTCACTAAACTTTTTAAATATTTTTGAATATGATGTCTGCAAGTAGAGTACATCAAATCTTTTTGAAAGCGCTGTTCCAAACGTACGCTAGTCCCCTGAACTCTACCAGTGTTAACACTCAGTGTATCAAAGCATAATCCTACTACACGGTCGACAATATTCCATGATTCAACAAGTTCTGCCAGAGCAGAAGCTTGGGCAAGTCCGGCAGCTAACTCCACCTGTGGCACACCCAATATTTGAAATTCGCCAGCTTTTGCTATGGTACTTTTACTTAATTTCAAATCATCTAAAAACAATTTATCATGAAGCTTTCTTGAAAATATATTATGTATTGAACTATATTTTTGAAAACTAGTATTTTAAATTACCTATGTTGTGCTCTAAACTCTCTGATGTACTTGAGACGATGTACATTGTCATCCTGTTCAGCAATTGGAAGTTTCTTTTGCATTTTCGGTTGCCAGTCAGGGTCTTGAAGAAAAAATTATTTCTTTTTGTCAAAACCATTGAAAAAATTAATGTTTTTATTATTTAAACTGATAATTACGAACCTTTCTATGGAAATCATCATTTTCTTTATCGCCATACATTTCTTAATTATCACTGAAGTTTTCGACTGACATTGAAGAAAATGATGAATGTGCGGAATGAGAACACGATATATCAGAAGTTGTATTGCACTTCACGACTTTCTTCACACTATCATTCACCTCCTCTATAACGCTATAATGACCCTTTTCTTTCTGTCAAATTAAGAACTGCCTCGTTTTTTCGACCTTAATCGGTGCAAGAGTGTTAACGTGAGCTATATTGAACAGGTTATCCAGATTTTCACGAAACTTCGTTCTTTTTCCTTGGAAAGCACTTCAACTTCTCTCACTTTTTTTCTTGAAATCTTTCCAGGCTTTATGTAGTTCCCGAAATTTTTTGGCACAACGATATTTTTCTCCCAGAGGAATTTTTTCCTTATCCCAGAACCCTACTGCTTCATCGACAACACATCTAGATACCGACGTCAATAATTTAAAATAGGTGGATGTTTTATTGTTTATTTAACATTTTATCACACAAAATATACTTACGTGACACTTTAATGTATGGTTTTTGCTAAAGATAGATTGTACTAAACCATGCTTAGAAGATCTTCATTCGAGGGTAGCTTGTTCCCCGCAAGATTCTCTCTTGAGGATATTTAAATTTTATTTTCATCCGGATCGCGCATTTTTCTGGTTAACTTAATAGATTTCTCGAAATGCAATTAGCTGAGAAATAAGTACTGATCGCATATTCAATCAAAGTTTGACTTCAGGTACGATTCGCAATTTTTTTACTTACTGTGAAGAAATAATGTTTTGTTTTTCTGTATAATGTTAAGTCATTTAAGAACCAAGAAATCCAACGAATAACACGTAAAATCTTCAAAATTCAACATATAATATTCTAACCCCTATAAAGGGTAGTTTTCGAAGTTTTTGGTTCAATTGAGTGCAATTTTTTTCCTGATCGTATGCAACCATCAGTTGCATTCCCTGACAAACAATTATTATATTTATGAAAATTAACATTGATAAATCATTAAAAAAAATTTTCGACACTTCAAAGCTCTGGAACCACGGTTTAAGATTATTTTAAAAAGATAACCAAAACATGCATTTATTTTTTCACGAAATACGAGTGGAACAAGTTCAGGGGTGCGTCATCAAAGAAAAAAAACATTGCGTTTTTTAGGACACCCTAGTGCACACATATAATTATTTCTATTATCTGAAATATAAAAATCAAACTAATATATTCATGACCATTATTTACAAAAATATGATTATAAATTTAAGTAATTATTTTTATTATTACGGGATGGTCTCCACTATTTCTTTTGCAATTGAGGGCGGAGCAAAAAGCTATATTTTTAAATGTTGTCCACTACATTTTTCATAGGATTAATCATGCCCTCTGCAATGATTTTTAAAAAATGATGAATATATAGCCTTCCAAACTGTAGCATACATCATTTTTTTATTGAAAGAGCAAGAAATAGTAAAACAGGTAATGTATCGACAGAAAAAAAAATACACCCACTTGTTACGTGGTAAATAATGAATATGTACCCAGGGGGAAAAGTCGGATATTAGCCGGAGCTTACGACCGGCACAGTACCGCGCCAGCTGCAATAGAGAAGAAATACGAGCACTGGCTGTTAGTACTGTGCCAACCATCGGCATAGTACTGGCTTACAACTGGTCCAGTACTGACTGTCATTACTGGTAGAATACGGACGCAAGAGTTCCGCTAACGGTTGGCGTCATACTGGTTTCCAACTGGCCAAGTACTGGCCCAGTACTGGAAAAATACTGCAAGTCAGTACAGAACATTGTTATCAATAGGGTTTTACCGGTACCAAGTCAGTATTCATGCCAGTATTCCACCAGTACCGTGTCACTAGCGAACTCCGCCCGGCGGTACCGGTGGTAAATTTCCCCTTGGGTATTTTGTATCGAGAATTGAACTGCGGACAGGAATTCAGGACGTCTTTATTGTCGGGCCTCGACGCTACACTATAGCTCAAGTATTCTAGAGGCACGTATGGCCCAAAGGTAGTAGTGGGGATGAGGGTTGAGATTCAGGTGCTCGTAACACACCCCTTTCTAAACAATTTTTGGTCCTCCAAAATCTACAATTTTACCCTTCTAGGTTTGATTGTGATAACTGTTTCCAGTTGTGGTCAAGCGCTTGCCGCGGAATTTACTGCATGCGGTTGTACGTAGTTTTTGTTCTTTATACAAATAAGTTAGGTTTGTTTAGATCTTGATGTTCGGAATCAACATCATAGGTTGCATTTATCGTATATGTTTCTTTATTCTCTAAATGCCTGCGTAAATCTAATTTGTCGTAGTCGTTATAAAACTAGCAATTTTCTCCAATAATCAAATTGCTGGTTTTAAAAAATATTTTTTGATACGTGTCCCCCACACACAATTTACAAATTAATATCTAGTCTATTTTATATGAAGCATAGAACGGCATGTCTGGATCTATGTGGATTCTAATAATTCTGCTCTTGTAATTTACGATTAAGCTGTTGTTACCTAGAAGGCGGATTATTGTTCCTGGGCCTTTCCAGCTGGGTGCCAATTTGTTTAACATGCTGTTATTTTTCCATTTACCGGGTTTCCAATTTCATAGATCGGATGGGTTTGAGCTATATTTGTATTAAATCTTCTTTTAGACTGCTCTTGCTTTCCATTTTCTTATCAGTTGGCTGTAGGTGAGTGTGGGTGATCAAGCTACTTTCGAGGAAAGGTTTAGGTATCTTCCAAAGGTCATCTCGAAGGGCGAGAGCCCCGTAGTCTCATTAGAAATCATTACTTGTGTCACATTGATATGATAACCGAGAACAATCTTCACTTTTTATTGTCAAATATAAACCCTGGAATGCTTTGCTCGATATACAACTGTATAAGTACATGTTTAAAAATTAGAGCTTTCTGTCTATTCGAATAGGACACTGACACAACTCGAGCAGTATGACCTAACACCCTATTGTACATACGATATTATAACTTTTCTTTCATTTTGATATTTATATTAATTTTATCGATTTTTGTAATAGTGGCCTTTCCTTGCCACAGAATCTTGTATTCTTAGAGGCAATAAATATACATTCATACATAAATCCATACATATATTAAAGTCATAATCACATTCTTTAACGTTGAATGCATTTTTTCTATATTTTCGTTTGCCTGAGGATTTAATGCAGTAGTTTTAATGTGCTTGATTTTGAACATTTTTTTAAAACTGCTGAACTATTTGTGACTAAAGTGGGATTCAAAAGTCCTGACAACTGACTTTGAAGCTTTATTACTCGGCGAGAAAAAATCGGAGATTGTTGAGTCAAAGACAGAAATATTCTTCAACATTGTACGTGTGAAACAATGATAGCTTGATTTGCGTCAAAAATTTCTTAACTTTCCTGTGACACAAAGTGTGTGAAAAATCAGGAGAAATGATCCTCAACTTTCACTGCGTCTACTTTAAAGTCATCCACACGTTCAAAAATTGGTGCCAGAAATTTAAAAAAAGTCATGAGTATCCAGTAACATGTACTTAACAAATGGCGATTTGTTTTACTTCAATTTAATGATTATTTTGATTTATTAGAGCTAAAAATGTAAGAAATAATTATCTCGGCTCTCGATAGAGATTTCAAGCTGAACTCTAGCTCAAAAGAAGCTTCTAGATTCAGCGGTTTAATCTCAAAAGTTGAATGGTTAATTACAATTATTAATGTCGGAATTAAAAGCATACTGGAAGCTTGACACCGAAAAACGATATTCTAATATTAAGAGTGTCATATTCTCAGGCATATTCTTAGTAATATTCTCAATGAAGTAAGAAAAATTCTTACTTTAAGAGTATCTTCTAACCAAAGGGACAAAGAAGAAATGCAAAAAGGAAACTTCGCCTTGCTATGTTCCATTATTTCTTTCAATATTTCGTGCCGCGTGCTTTTAGGTCCGTTTCCATTTTCGATTGTTTTACCGACAAAGTAGTAAAAGGAGGCCAAACTCCATACTTTTGAATGTATAATAAGTGACAAGCTCGCAGAAATACAATCTATTGTAAGGATATCATATTGCCGTCAGATTTCAACAAAGAAGTAAGATAGTGAGGTTAAATACTGGCATTTTTTTCCCCGAGTAATAAAGCTTCAAAGCCAGGTGTCAGGACTTTTGAACCCTACTTTAGTTCTATCGTTTTTCATTAATAGTATCCGCTTTTTATCTCTGGCAACTACCTTTTTTATCTGGCAGATAGGGCATGATTTGACGTACCTTTTTATCTCTTCGTGCATTTCTGCCCATTCTCCTTTTGCTTTTGCTTTGCTAATGGTATTGTTTTCTCCCAAGTGAGCACCGTGAGCGTCTCTCATGACCTTTTCCTTTTCTTGTTTAGTGAGTTCCCGAGTTTTAATGAAACGAGCAAACGTTGTAATTTGGCATATTATCCCTTTCAATATGTTTCCATAATTTTGCGGCTGTATTTAGTTTAAATTTTATCCTTTTGTTTGTCACCGGGTTAACTTTCCTTTCTGATTCTTTCATTAATTCATCGGTTGATTGCTCAGTTGATTCATCAGTTGATTCCTCAGATGACTCGCTTATTCTTTTTTCAGAGAATTTAATTGTTATCCTGCTGTCGACTATCTCGTGACTAGTGATTGTGGGCTTTGGTTTTCTCCGTGGTGGTATTTAACTCCCCTCTTATGAGTGTTCCAAGTATTTTTATGTTGGGGAATTTGTCCCCTGGTGTGATTCTTTCTTCCACTATGTCTGTGTCTTCTAGAACTCTACTGTATATGTCTGGATTCGTAATCGGGAATAGTCTAGATAAGCAGTCCGCAGCTTTATTTTCTTTACCTTCAACGTACTGGACATCATACAGACAGCATGGATGTCCGTTCTGTGATATCACTGCTCCCAAACCAAGATTGGAGTGTCTGTGGTTGACGTAAGAGTTTCCCTGAAGTTCACGAATCATAGTACTGGTGCTGAGCATAGGTCCTTTGCGTGAGAATTGAACCGCATATTTAAGTTCGTTCATCACTCCTCTGAATCGGATACTAAATTTCTGCGAGGTTCCTGTCGCTCCTTTATATAAATCCTTATAGGTGTAAATCTCGTTGAAATGGATTGCTCTCTCGGCTTATTGTTGAATTTTCTCCGAAATATAAAATCTAGCAGTAGATCCGGTTGACTGCACTGCTGCCTAATTCTTTGGACTTTCCTGATGATATCCTTAACTCCGACATCGCCTTGCCCATGTAGGGGCGCAATTGCTCTGATAGCGTCGCGAGACGGCATATTGTCATCGCAAGTTGTCTTTGTCGCTCGCTGAGTAGCTTCCTTTCTCCTTTTTCCCTTCTTCCTGATATTGCTAAATCTGTCCTGCGGGTGTGCGGCAGTTCACGCAGGTTGTCTCTTTCACTGCTATACTTTCCTCGCGTTCCTCCGACTTTGTGTCAGGTATGTTTTAACCACTCACACTCGCAAATTCTCCGTCGGGCGTCATCCCCGCTTTCCCTCCTATTGCAGCTATTTCTGTGACTCTTTTTGTATCTGTTCCGTAGTCAGTGGAGTAAAGGGGATGGCTACATCAATATAACTAATTTCAGACATAGTTGCTTTTGTAAGGGTGAGTTTTATCTTATTGGCCGATGTAGATTCGTTACCTGGAGAATTGTCGTTGGTCCGTTTCCTAATCTTCTGGAAGACCTGCGTGAAAAACTGCTGGAATGCTAGTGTAATATGTGTGCTTTTATCCTTGTTTGTTTCGAGTGTCGAGCGCGTGATCGCGTTCACGTATAATTCTGTAATTTGGACTTTGTCTTTTATACTCTGGCTCCATGCAATCGCTCTACTGCAAGTACACATCAAGTTTCGAGTCGGCTTTGTTTTTATCAAGGGTGGAAGTGCTCTGGAGCACCTGGAGTATACCATGTATCCTTTTTCGTCGCTAAACTTCGCCTTGCCGGTTCTATCTTGACTAGGCCGAAAATTTTCCCTGTCGGTTCTGTCTTGATAGCCCGTCCCTTTACAAAGAGGGTTGAGAAGGACTTATGCTTATAACGAAACAATGGTGTATAACCTTTTCATTTTTTAAATTTAAGAAGTTAATACTTACAGCTGTGCTCCTTCCTTTTGATGAGTCGAGTGGATGACCGTGGACTTCCTTCTCTTCTTATCTAGGAGCGGACGTTCTAGGTGCTGGCGTATCAGTTCCCGTGCTCATGCTATGTTGCGTTGTTTCTTTATTGATAGGCCGTTGCCTCGTTCAATTTTGTGACTTTAAGAAAAACGGGAGTTTTGCACAATATAGCGGCTACTCAATTCACCCTCTAGTTTTAACTCCAGTTTTCTTGCTTTTTAGGGTTATCAGGTCGCATATAAGATATCCTCTACACTGAAAAAAATGGTATAGGTGTTGTAGCTAGAAATATATTGCTGGGGAGATATAGCTGAATTTCCAATAAAGTCTAGGTAGGACTGCAAACTGGATAGCTAAGATATAAAAACCGTCTATCTCCTGCAGACAGAAAATTTGGGAGATAAATCAATCACCATTTGCTAAACATTCTAGCAGTCATGCTCAAACATCTTATCTCCTATAATTGGTTTGCTCGTGACAGCTAAATTTTCTTGGTACTGTACCAATACTTTGCCTGAAAAAAAATCTGTTCAATACAGCTAACTATTTAGGAAGACGAAATCCAGCGATACTTTCTAGCTGGGATAGCAAGAATTCTAGGTAATACACCTAAAAATTTTTTTTAGTGTAGTGCTGGATCGAATTAAGAGGAAGAAGAACAGGTAGCATAGGAGCCCTCGTACCAGGGTCGCATTTAGGGGTGTGGGGGCCCTAGGGCCATGGCCCCGCTAGCCCCGTAGTAAATTCGGCCTTGCCTCGTACTAACACGCTTAAGCTGTCAGCTATCAGGAAAACCTGTCTAATCGCACGCATCGAATGGTGAGCAATGAAGATAATTATTTAATGCTTCTTATGTTCCGAACTGATTATTTAATTATAAGCTGAATACATTTCTTCGTAATATTAAATTACATAAAGATTGAATTTTGATTGTTTTCGACTGCGTAACAGAAATTTATTAAGTGAATGTGGGCTATGATTTTTATGATAAAAGTGTATTCTTTATTTAAAATACCTTCATGACAATTATATAATTTTTTTAAATGTCTGCGACATTGTAAAATGATTATCTGAATTTAATTTTAAAAATTATATGGACATATATTTGAATTTTTTCTGGAATTAGTATAAAAGATTATTCATAATTTAAATTTTCATAAATTCAATTTAACCTTTGAAAAAAATAGTTATATTAGAAAAGATGTTGCAAAGCGATGTTATTTCTGTGAGTGATATAATTTATAAATATAATGTTAGAGATGGTAATAAATGAAATACTTCAGACCAGAAAGAATTTCTTTGTTGGATTCTTTATTCCAATTCGACGTTTCGAAAATGAATAGTTTTTCTCATCAGGATAATTATTAAGAAAAGCCCATACATGCTCATCATTATAAAAAATAGTTCTACATTCTCCGTTTCCCATGATTCTTAAGGTTATCTTCCTTTTAAGTTACATTTTTTTTTGTCAAACATTATTTTATTATTAATTATTTTTACTATCATTATACATATTATTATTAATTGATTATATTGAAACTCGAATTTTCTGGAATTATATAAAAAGGTTATTAATAAATAAAAAATATTCATAAATGAATGTAAAAATTTTTAAAAAAATTATGAAGTGCAAATTATTTAAATGTTTCAATGAAAATAATAGTTTGATGTTTCGATGTTGTAAACCGTTTAATTAATCATTAGTTGATTAACTTTGTTCAGAATTTTGCACTGAATAAAGATTGAATTTAAATTGTTTTTCAATTAAGTAAAATAAATTGATTATTCACTTTCAGGTTATGTAATTGAATGTGGTATATTATTTTTATAACAAAAGTTTGGTTTTTCTTTAAAATACATCTATTTCAATTAAATAATATTTTTAAATGTCTGTGATGTTGTTAAACAAGTCTCTAAACTGAATTTTTAAAATTATATGTACAGATATTTTTAATTTATTTGAATTATTTTAAAAGGTTATTAATAAGTTAACTGTATAGAAATGCAAATTCAAATTTAAAGAAGAATATAATGTTCAAATTATTTGGATGTTTCAATGAAAATAATAGTTTGATGCTTTTTATGTTTACAACTCATTAATTAATTATTAGATCATTCTATTGAAACTTACATTTTCTGGAATTATTTTAAAAGGTTATTAATAAATTAAATTTTCATAAATAAAAGTTTAATTTTTTTATTGTTTATATTATGTAAATATTATTTGAATGTTTTACTGAAAATTATAGTTTAAGGCTTTTTATTTTTTGAAATGATCTATTAATAACTAATAATAGTTAATAACTAATAATTATTAATTGATTATTTTTTTCGCGATAATAAATTAAAATAAAGATTTAAAAATTTTTTTGAGTCACATAAATTGATTATTTAGTTGAAGGTTATATAATTAAATATTTGATTTGATTGGTATAATAAAAGTTTATTTATATTTAAGATAATGCTATTTAAATTACATAATTCTTCAAATGTGTCTGATGTTGTGAAATGACTATTATCTGAATTCAATTTTCAAAATTATATATAGGGTAGATGTACCGTTTGTGGCAACTTTAAGCAATTTTGTATGTTTTATCAAGAACTAAATTAACTTAAATAAAATATTCAATACCGAAATATGCATTAATGAAATTATCAGTGTATCAATAATCGAATTATTAAGATTCCAAACCCTTGGACTTTACTCTATAATAAAAAATTAATAATATTTTATCTAACCTTTTGTTTCACCAGTACTGGCCATTCAATTATTTCTTAAACTATAATTTTAACGTCCTATAGAAATAATACTAAATAATACTATAGTAAGAACTAAATATTTCAGATTTACTTATAAATCTCAAAGTGGCCACAAACGGTACAGTGGCCACAAACGGTACATCTACCCTAAATATGTTTTAATTTTTTCTCAAATTACTGTAAAACGTTACTAATAAATCAAAAAATAAGAAATGAAAGTGAAGCTTGAAAAAAATATAAAGTAAAAATTATTTGAATGCCTGAATACAAATTATAGTTTAACACTTTTGCTTCATCGTAGAGGAAGCTATGTAATGGTAACATTTTCCAAAAAATTTTAATTCATTTAATTAAAACTTCCTCAATTTAATAATTTCTAATACAACGTTCTAAGCAATTGTCCGGATGTGTGTGTGCGTGTGTATGTTTATGAGGATGTCACACTTTTTTGTGAACACGGCAACTTGAAAACGGTTGCGCATAAAATAGAGGGCTTATTTTCACCACTAATATCTTGAAACTTGCCAAAGGATTTCTAAAAATATTTATTGGATTTTTTTACAGTTTAATAATGTTTTAAAAATCGGTTTTTTGCAGTAAAACTTTTTTCATTAACATAATTCAAAGTTGATGCAAGAACATAAAAGAATCACTGGTTCGAGACGAATCGATTGACCTATAATATCAGTACATTTTATCAAAGAGTACGGAAGTTATGGTAATTTATATATTTTGAAAATCGGTTTTTTATGGTAAAACTTTTTTCATTAACATAATTCAAAGTTGATACAAGAACATAAAATATTCCTTGTTCGAGCAAATCGATTGACCTATAATATCAGTACATGTTATTAAAGAGTAGGGAACTTATGGTAATTTACATATTTTGAAAATACGGTTTTTTATAGTAAAACTGTTTTCACTAACATAATTCAAAGTTGATACAAGAATAAAAAAGATTGCTTGATTCGAGACGAATCGATTGACCTATAATATTAATACATTTTATTTAGGAGTGAGGAAGTTATGGTAATTTATATTATATGAAAAATTTATTTTTATAGTAAAAATGTTCTCATTCTCGTAGTTTAAAGTTGATATGATAATAGAAAAAATGTGTTGATTCGAGACGAACCGATTGACTTATAATATTGGTACATTTTATTGAAGAGTAAGGTATAGTGAAATTTTTTTCATTAACATAATTCAAAATTGATTTTGAATTTTTGTTAAAAATTCTCCTTTTTTCGTTGAATTCCACTGTTTTGTATTAAAAAATGTAAATAATTTTCGCTTCAAATTCAACCTCTTGGTTGAAAGTTAATTTTTTAAATCGAAAAATTAACTGTTAACTTAAATTAACTTAGCATGAATCTGGCAATGGGATAGGGTGCGATAGACTTCCCCCTTCCCTTTCCAGATCGAAAAATTACCATTTTAAATGAAAAATTTGATATGTCTGATTTGTCATTGCATTTAAAATATTTACATTCTCATCCAGAGAAGGTATTAGATCCGTGTAAAATTTG